>JAFBJU010000051.1:181575-217403 GCA_016785305.1 Colistium nudipinnis
GGGTCGCTGGAGGTGCAGTCGTTAGTGTACAGTGAAAACAGGTATGGAGAGAGGACGCAGCCCTGGGGTGCACCGGTGTTGGTGGTGAGGGTGGAACATACAATGTAGGAATGAGTGTCTTCCCTGATTTTAATTTAGATTATTGTTCGTGTTGTATTATTCTGATTAATATTCTTAGTGTTTATTATTATTATATATTTTTTTATATGGGCTAGGCCTAGCGCTGGGCCTAGCACTTACTTTCCATGTGACCATAATAAACCATCCAGTTTCTTGTTCTTGGGCTTCCAACTAAAGACCGGGCGTATTCTAACAACATGATAGTCTCAGAACAAAGCCAGTTATACCAGACATGTATCTAATCTAACTGACAAGAAAGAGAAGTTTCATTTGTTCATGTTGTACAAGCCAGTTGTGAGCGGTTATGCTATCTTACAGTTCTTACATCATTCAAGGACATATAGTCCGTCATCTGAGCTCAACTTTAAAAGTAAACAACAGGAACTGAATTTCAGTGGAAAAATGCAGGATAAGTATATATGATCGTCTTTGAACAACACCAATGATAACACAGTGAAATAAAGATTTGATTCTCAAAGCAAATTTTGATACATGTGATGAATAAATCACATGAATGAAATTAATTAGATTTTTTTATAACTTGACAGCCCGAGTAAAAATTACTTTATGCTCTTATTTTTAAAAATTTCAAATACATTTTTGTTCTTCATGTTTTATCAAAAGATAGTTCATTAAATACGAACATTTTCAGAATGTACCCTTCCTTTTTACTGAACAAAATGAAAAAAATGGAGTTGTCGCTATCGTTATTATACTATATATTTTTCCGGTGCGGCACGCTTGAGATCAAATTGGGCTGTATGTGGCCCATGACAAAAATGAGTTTGACACCCCTGCTATAGAGGATGCCATTATTATTGACAAACAGCTTTTGCCACTGCCGCAGTAAGATCCTCTCAACTGCAGGTCTTCTACAGACTTCTTGGAGGGTTGCCGATTGTTCATTTTGTACTGCAGAATCCAACCAATGACAGAGCGTCCTCACCTCCTCCATCACCGTGTGGTTCCCAGCATCCTATGCCCACACAAAACACAGACTGGAACGCGTCATGCGGACAGTCAGCCGTCTCACTGGTCACAACAAATGTGAATGCTCTGCACGACTCCAGATCCAGGCAGCGGGCCAGCAGAACAGTGGATGACTCGAGTCACCCGGCACACAGCCTGTTCAGAACCCTCCCCTCAAGCCTCAGGTTCAGATCTGTCAGGACCAGAACATCCAGACACTTGAACAGTTTCTTCCCTCAGGCCATCTCCCTCCTCAACAAGCGATAACAAGAAACAACCCTTCAGGCACTGTTTTTGGTATAACGGTAATTCTGATAACAAGAATAACCTAAACACACTGCATGTTGCACTTTGATCATTTGATAACAACAATAACAAAGCACGATATATTGTATTCATGATAACTGCTAATATCACATACATACTACATATTGTATCTATGATAATTACAATCCTTTCACTTAATGTATATTGTATATAATCCCTGTCACTTTACTGTGCTCAGACACTTCAATTGTTATCAAACAATTAATTGCTATTTGACTCTTAAACCTGACTTTTATAGTCTTTCCGTTAAATTATGTCTTATGTTGTATGTCTTATGTGTTTATTCACTTGCGCTGTATACCATACCAAGTTAAATTCCTAGGCAGCGGGCCAGCAGAACAGTGGATGACTCGAGTCACCCGGCACACAGCCTGTTCAGAACCCTCCCCTCAAGCCTCAGGTTCAGATCTGTCAGGACCAGAACATCCAGACACTTGAACAGTTTCTTCCCTCAGGCCATCTCCCTCCTCAAAAAGCGATAACAAGAAACAACCCTTCAGGCACTGTTTTTGGTATAACGGTAATTCTGATAACAAGAATAACCTAAACACACTGCATGTTGCACTTTGATCATTTGATAACAACAATAACCAAAGCACGATATATTGTATTCATGATAACTGCTAATATCACATACATACTACATATTGTATCTATGATAATTACAATCCTTTCACTTAATGTATATTGTATATAATCCCTGTCACTTTACTGTGCTCAGACACTTCAATTGTTATCAAACAATTCATTGCTATTTGACTCTTAAACCTGACTTTTATAGTCTTTCCGTTAAATTATGTCTTATGTTGTATGTCTTATGTGTTTATTCACTTGCGCTGTATACCAAGTTAAATTCCTGTGTACCTGTACATTTGGCAAATAAAAGCGTTTCTGATTCTGATTATGATAAGAGGCTCTATCAGTTTGTACATGAGAGAAATCAGGGTATGCTGATGATGTGTATTCAATGTATCGTAGTTTTGGGTGGAAGGTTACCTTTATTTTTGGTAGCCACCATCTCTCTCCTGTTCCTGGAATCTTCAGGCAATGTTTCAGAAGAAGATGCTGAGAGCAGTTTGTAGATAGGCTTTGCTATTCTTGAGAAATTTGGTATGTATGCTCGATAATAAGGGAGAAATCCAAGCATCTTTCTAGCAAACATCACTAGCTGTGCACTTCCACATGCTCAATAGCGGAGTTGGGCATGCCACCAACAGGGAGCGCTGTTCGCCCAATCAGCAGCCTTTCCAACATAGCCGCCGAAAGGCTCACTTCCTTGACGAGGGATGAGTCACTTGTTGTCCTCTACATGGATCTCACGGAGGACAATAAGACAAACTATGGGCCATATGTAGGTTTTGTCCTGTAGTTTCACTTCCGCTGTTCTGACGTGACCATCTCGGCCAGGAAATACTAAGGCCACTCGCCCAATCTGCCATAATGCTTGTGGAAGCTGTGGGTCCATGAGCAGTACAACAGTTCCTGCTGAGAGGTTTACAGTTGGTCTCTGCCATTTGCCTCGAGTTTGAAGGCTAGGCAGATCGAAACGACCAACAAATATCTGTGAATGTCGCTATCTCCGCCGTCCTAGCAGTTCTGATGCAGGGTGGACTACCTGAGGCAGGGAGCTGTCAGCTAGACCCATGAGCAAGTAATTAGGGGTCAACATAAGCCACGTACCCTAGGGGGTTTGCATTTAGGATGTCCTCAATAATAACTGTCCTCAGCACTCACTGAGTCAGAGCCAATGGTAGTGTACAAAGCAGACTTGATGGAACAAATTTCAGGTTCCCACACACCACCGAAATGTGGTGCTGCTGGTGGGTTAACGCAAAAACTGACCTGCTGTTTAGCCAGATGCTGCTGGAACGCTGGACACATATTGGAGAACGCTTTCCTAACCCCCTTTCTCCACCTTTGAAATTGGTCCCTTGGTCTGAGTAGACTTCTGCCGGCTTCCCACGGCTGGCAAGGAATCTTCTGAAGGCCATCAAAAATTAGTCTGTATCGACAGAAGTAAGTAGGTCAATATGAACTGCCCTTGAGGTGAGGCACTTGAACAAAACACCGTACTGCGTCAGCCGACTTTTTTCAGGAATGGGCTGAAGCAACCCATGCCAGTAGAGTAGAAGGCAGGCATGAATAGCCTCAGGCGGGCCACAGGTAGATCAGCCATTTGCTGAGAAGTAGATTTTGCCCTCCATCTACGGCATTCAGTACAGCTATGCTGGTGCTGCCTAACGGCCTCTCATCCATGCGGGATCCATACTGTGCGGCGAATCTCGGCAAACAGGTCCAGGGTAACAAAGAAGAGCATCAACATGTTGAATGAGTAGCTTGGTGTACGAATGGCTGGGGTTAAGAATGACTGGGTGTACAACTGCAAGGTCAATGTTCTCTGCCTGCCGGAGTCTGCCTCCAACTCCGATAAGGTTGTGCTCAGTATCATACTGGGGCGCGAGGCATAAGAGCCGGCCGCTTGAAGGGATAGGTTTGCCAGCCTTGAGTAGTTGGTATTTTTCTGTTAAGCTCGTAAGCTGAACTTGTCTTAAAACATGCTGCTCTGCCTTAATGTTCATGTCTGCTGTAGGAGAGTCAGTGGACGATGAATCACTAAGGATGGCCGCCCTGTGAAGCTCCTTGGCTTTGGCCTCCACCAACTCACTCCAGGTAGCGAAACCGTGTGACATCTGGGGTTGAAGCACTTGGGTCAGACATTGCCAACTCTGTAACCTCCGGCAGTTGATCTGTGGTGTTTGATGAAGGGTATGAAGGCCATTTCTGGAGGTAGGAGGAAAAATTCTGGTCCCTGGCTCCACATGTTAGGGTTTGCTAGCTGTGTCAGTGTTTTGCCTCTAGTGATATTGTCAGCTGGATTACTGGCAAAGTCCAAGTAGCGCCAAGTGTTACTTTTACTGAGATCCTGGTACAGACAAAAACCTTAAAGTGGCAGGATGTGTATTGAAGCCAGTTGAGGACTGCGGTTGAATCAGATCAAAGAGTGACTTTTTCTACCTTGAGTGTTAACTCTGTCTGAAGTAACTTCATCAGATCGGCTCCAAAGAGGGCTGCACACAGCTCTAATCTGGGAATTGAGAGCTGCTTTGTTGGTGCTACATGTGACCTGGCCATGACAAAAGATATGTGTACATTCCCATGGGGATCCACTGATCGCAAGTAAGCCACCGAGCTGTAGGCTCGCTCTGAAGCGTCACAAAAGATTTATACTTCTCTCAACCCCTATGGTCTATCCATGTTCTCTGGTGTATAGCATCTAGGTAATGCTATCTCTAGCAGGTGTTCTAATTTCTTCTCCCAGGTATTCCACTGCAGCAGTAGATCTTCAGGTAACTGGGGATCATCCCAATCTCTGGGCTTGTCCCAGAACCGCTGTACTATCATCTTTGCTCTGGTAGTGATGGGGATTATGAAGCCCAGTGTGTCATACTGACTTGCCAGAGTTTGGTAGATGTTTCTCATAGTAGGTTGTCCGTGGTTAAGGACTCTGTTCCTATAGCCGAGTCCATTGTTTGGCACGGCTTATGGCAGATTTGATTGTGCGAGCTCTGTATCAACTTGATCATCAGATAACCCTCACACGAGGCACCATTTGGTAATGGTGTAAACCTTTCTGGGCCTGTCTCTAATCAAATTAAGACTATAAAAAATAATATTTAAAATCAATATTTATATTGATTAACAGAATTTGGCCTTAGTCAGCATTCTACCTCGGGGGCACCACCGCTTGTTAAGCGGAAAATTATAGTTTTCCTTCATACCTTAAGATATTAATCAGAAATCAGATTCTTTAACAAAACATTTATTAAAAAAACATAAACAAAACACAAGATGTTTTAGTCTAACCTAATATTTCATGCCTAAGCATGAGAGTGACAAGGTGTGTGTGTGTATGTGTGTGTGAGTGTGTGTGCGTGGCTTTGACAGGTCCTTAGGTTTAAGGATGAGGAGTTATTGCTATGCCAGACCTTGTGTCTTTCTGAAACATCATTAACATCACTATAATCCTGAAGAACACAATAGCACATACTCGAAGGTGAAATAATCAGATTGATACACATTTCATTTGTCATAGTTAAACCCTGGAATGCTTAAGCCATGTAGTCTAATCTTATCTATGTCATACCCCGTTTGTTACCAGTCCTTTGAAAAGAGATGAGTTGCGTTACGTTGCTGTTGTTAGCTGGTGACCGGACGCCCTTGCTGTGCTGTTTCCGTGCAGGAGAAGGCCTTGTTGCTCCTTGCGTCTTTGGAGGAGTAGCGTCTCGGCGCTGACTCGATGCTGTGCTCCTGATGATCATTACTGGCAGACTGTGGTTGAAGCTGCAGGCGCTGGAACATGAGGACAGGAGCTTGCGTCGCTGTCGCCTGGAGGTGGAGGCTCTGATCAGTGAATCAGCGGCGGCGGATTGTCCGGTGGTCAGAGGCCTTGGAGAGGAGAGTTTGCTGCGGGATGTCCCGTGTGGACGACCTGCTCAGGCGAGGGGTCTTGGAGGAGGGCTGGGACCCAGTGTTTCCTCCGAAAAATGCCACCAGAATTTAACAGCATATTGAATGATGTTGTTAAAGTTATTAACCACATCAAAGCACACTCCCTTAACTCGCGCCTGTTTGAGCAGCGTTGTGAGGAGATGGACGCCGCTGGCAGCACATTTCAGTGATGAGGAATGGGTCGCAAAACTGGCTTACCTGTGCGACATATTCAGCCTGCTCAATGAACTCAATCTGTCACTTCAGGGGAAAATAACACCTGTCTTCTAGTTGGCAGAGAAAGTAGCTGCATTTCAAGCCAAACTGGATTTTTGGGGACGGCGTGTGAGCAGAGGCATATTGGACATGTTTCAAACATTAGCGGGGATTTTGGGTGAGACTGAGACTGAGCCTTCATTCTCCCAGCTGGTGCACGATCACCTGTCTTGGCTTTTAAAAGAGTTCGAGCGCTACTTCCCAACCACAAAGGACCCACAAACTGCCATGGAATGGATCCGCGACCCATTTGTCAACAAACCAGGTGAATCCAGCATGCCTGTGCAAGAAGAAGATCAACTGCTGGAGATTGCAAATGACAGCGGCCTTAAAAGTATGTTCGAGACAACAACTCTGCCAGTGTTCTGGGTTAAAGTCATGGCAGAATACCCTGAGATCGCTGCCACAGCACTGAAAACCCTGTTGCCATTTCCGACATCCTATCTGTGTGAAGCAGGGTTTTCTGCAGTGACAGCAACCAAAACAATGGATTAGACTGAACATAAGCAACACACTTTGGGTGTCATTGTCTCCCATTACCCCCAGATGGGACTGTCTTGTTGCAGAGAAACAAGATCAGGGCTCCCATTGATTTAGCGTTATGGTTAGTTAAAATTTTCATGCACTTTCGTTTTTGTGGTGTATCTGTATCTTATTTTATCGGCATGTTTAAACGTTACCATAGCGACCAGAGTCAGAGCGCGTTATGGCAGTGGTCACCAACAGAGGGAGGTGAAGGAGAGGGCAGAGGAGAGGAGAGGAGGAGAGCTTGTGAGCCTTACCTGGCACACATACATGCAGGAGCCTTATCTGATGGTTCAAACTGGCAACTTTATTTCATTTGTTGAAAAATAACATTCATTGAGTGTTTAATAACAATAATAAAACAAATGTGTAGGTATATTTAGATAATAGAGAAAGAAATGTGGAATTGTTGGTTCTTGTCATTTATTTTTCCAAGTGAAATTTTTAAATAATTTATTTAGGGGGCAGAGATGATGTTACCAGATACTTTGAAGTTATACCCATGTTATGTTGTTGGTGCAATGTTACGAGGAAGCTGCTAATAAAGTTGCATACGAGTACACAGTGGATTCATGTTTATTATGATATTTACAATATAAACAATCTACGTATACCCCCCCTCTCCCGGGCCGCGATAAAATTGTCAGGCGTTTACTGGTCCGCAGCGATAAAAAGGTTGTAGACCACTGATCTAGGGTGTCTAGCAGCAGGGCTTTCTTGACCTCTCTTGAGCCAGTTGGCTCCACCTGCTTTTGCAGTGCTTCCCAGCCCTTCTTCCATCTATAAAAATCATGCCTGCTGCCAGTAAACCTTGGGAGCACTGTTGGCTTCAACTTGATGGTAGGAAGTGAATAATGAGGGGTGTGGGCCGATGTTTGTTTCTTTCCGCATCCTCCTTTATCCAAGCTTGTATGTAATCAGCCTTTCTGGAAACCAACTTGGGGATGAGGAGTTCTTGTTTTTGTAGGTCCTGCAGATCATCTGGAGGGACCCACCGTTTCCACCAGCTGTAAACTTCTTTTGCAATCTTTACCAGTCCTTGCAGGTGGTTGAGCATAACATCATATGCCTGCTGGCTAACACTGGGTTGCACATCAGAGACACGCTCACACTCAGCTTCTGCCGCCTGTAGTGCTTAACATCTCAATGCATCCAAAGTTACTCCACAGAATCTTCTGGGTTAGGTTTCTCATTTCTTTTATCTTCAACCCACATTTACTTGCAGTTTTCTCCAGGTCAGCTCTCCGCTGCCCCTTAATACAGCTTCTTCATTTGCATCATGCTCCATCTCCAGCTCTGCAATATATCCAGCTTCCACATCATCGGCTTCCATTACTTTGTTGGCTTCAATTGTGAGTTTAAAATGATCTCTTAGTTCCTCTTCGGACATGTCTTCGTATGTTCTTGTCATTGTATTCACAAGACGGGAGAATAATCTTTTGGCTCCAGCTTGAGTTGCTCCACTGATTTTAGAGCTGCCTGATCAGCCATGTTTGATCTATCTCTTCAAATTGTTCAGGTGAAAAGGGAAGTACAACTTCTATGTTAATGTTGCTTTTATCAATTTGATTATTTATTTTTTCCAGGACTTCAGGTCTTGCTTCTGCTGATCCAGCTCAAGCTCCTAAATTTAAGTCTTCTGGCTTTCAGTTTCCCGGTCTACGCGGTTTTTCAGTGTCAAGTAGTTTGTGTTTTGCATTTGCTTTTCCCAACTTGAAGGGGATGAGACCGAGAGTTCTAACAGGATTCCACTAAAATGATACACAGCTTTTCTTTTCATTTTCCTTTATTTTCTGATTCAAAAGTTTGACATCGCAATCTCCATCAGTTTCCATAAAGTTTTTAATCTGTTTTCATTCTGTTTCAGTCCGCTGAAAAACCTTCAAGATGATAAAAGGTAAACAGAGAAAATATATTAAATCTTTTTTTTTAAATCTTCATCTTTTATGGTTTTGCAACAAATTGACTTAAATCAGGCTATCTTTCAATAAGATACAATATTTGTTCAATCAAACAAAATAAAAAGTTAAGAAAACAAACTTTGCGCACATGGCTTTTAAAGACTGTCCTTTCGTCCCTCCTTCGATCCAGCACATTGAAAGGATTGCCGTCTTACCGACTGCCTCTATGGTGTTTGGTACGTAGTCTCCTCTCCGCAATGCCACATCATGGGGAATATTCTAAGCAAAGGTATTTTCCTCCTGCCGTAGTCCTTGTAGCGCCACTTTGTTTGCTCCACCTTGCTGCTCTGCGGCTCTGTGCATCCCATTTTATGGTCCAGGCAGAAACGTCAATTACCAATGGTTCCGTCCTGTTTTTTCTTTCCACAACTGTAGTTTGACTTGACAGTATATCTTCCAAAACTCCAATCTCTTCCTCCAAACATTGTTGGGCTTCACTCTGTTCCTGCTGCAATTCCTGGCAGGATAACCCTCTTGGCTAGCTCCCCAAAATATGTAGCATGCATAGTGATCTCACACAGGCTCAATCTGGTGCTACACATTTAATGAAGATTCTCTCTATAGACATGCAAAAACGACTAAATTTTTTGTCACATTTGCCACACAGCACTCACTGCTTTCAGTGTGTACAGAGATTCTCACATTCAGACGTATTCATAATCAACAATAAGTCCTACTAAATATATAACTTTTGTCTAAGTCACTACTATGAGCGATGAGGGCTCCCTCATGGAGCAACGTCATCAAAATAAATCTGAAACTCAGCCTAAATTGTCACCTGTGCTACGACCAGAGCAAAGGTCAGATTAGGTCTGTTGATTTTATGCCGCTCCAGTACACATGTACAAACCAAGAGCTCTCTGGTAGCTTCCCTGCTCCTATTTCTAGCTCCCACCCCCAGAAAATCTACCGAATCAGGACACACTACACTACTAACTCACCCGGCATCTAGGACTGTCTATCAAAACAGTTATACATTTGCTTACTTAGAAAGTTGTGTCCTGTTGGAGAAACAGGTCAAAGGGAATATTTCATATTTTAGATTTTAATTTGTGTCCATAATTCTATGTTAATAGTGAAAAAAGAATTTTGATTGCAGGGGAAATTAAAAAGGTTTTGACTTAAAGTCTAGAAGTCCTACTTTTATATTCACTCATCTTGGGAATCGAAGTGATTATTTAAAATGCTTCTCTCAGCAAATATTGGTTTATGCAATTCATAAATCAAAAAGCATGTAATTAGGGTTTTTCTTTTATGCTTGACATCCTGGTTGACAAAATTACTTTTTGCACTTATATTTTACAATTTGAGGTAACATAATATTTTTCATGTTGCTTGGTGCCTTCTAAATGTAGAATTTGTGCATGCATATATCTGAATATTTGTATACACCGTTGCTGTGCTGTTCTGTTTCCAGATGCCAAAAGTGTGAGTGGTTTGGCTATTTGACACAATAAGGGAAAAGTAGCACTGGATTTTAAGGGAGGGTCCTTCAAAGGTGAGAATATAACCACTGCAATTTTTTAGCAGTTTAAATACAAATGTATACTATTCCACATTCAATGTTCATCTACCCAACTGACGCCTCCTACTACAGTTTAAAAGTGAAAATTACATTACAATTACATTTATTGTTACATTACAATTTATTTATCATTTTATAAAAAGTTAAATACTCAGTATTATTTTATCGTCCCAATTTTATGTGAAATAAACATGTTAGTGTTACATGATACTATTGCAACACAATGCAACCATTTTTTTGCATGTATGCTTTTGATCAGTGTTTTGATTTTCAAAAATATTTAATTATTATGTAATAGTTGGTTGTGATTTGTAGTGAAACCACAAATTCACAACACACACTGTAATTACATTTGTTATGACCAACTAATCAGACTACATTTTCTGAAAGGTTCAACTTCAAATGAAGTTCAGACAAAATGCCTCAAAATCGCAGTCTGGGCAAGTCTTTGGAAGACCAGTATCATCAGTTATCTAATAAATGATCAATGTACTGTATATGTTATATTAACAAATCCAAATGCAAGAAATCTTGAAATGTATTATATATGCCAATAAAACATAATGCAGTAAACTACAATATCCATTCAAACACTTGAAAATGGGGTGTTTCACTATATCACCATACTCCTGCCAAACCACATTCTCTCAAAAAAGGCTACATGGTCACAGATAAAATGTATCCCTTGAGTCCTCCTGAGTGGGTTGTTTTTACCTCTCTCACCAAACATTGATGCCTACAAGGAAAGAACAGGATGAGGAGCATAGGGCACTGGTAGATGATTTTGTGGAGCGGAAAGAAAATAATCACCTGCTTCTGAATGTTGCCAAGACCACAGACGTGTTGATCAACTTCAGAACTTTAGTGGGGATATATACATGTATTTGTCAATTTACTTGCTGTTCTATCTATCTATCTATTTATTTAACCATATTACCATACCGCTTTAATTGAATTTAAACCTTAAACACCATTAAATATTCTAAGCTGCAATGCAATTTGGACCACTGCGAAAAAGATAGCCTGACTTCATGAAACAGTAATAGCAGATACATAAGACAGGAACTGAAAAAATCCCCCCATATTTAATTAGCCTGGGTAAAAAGTATCACCCACAAAACACTTGGATGAGTTATTAAGGTAGCTAAATTGTTGTCAATTATTGAACATGGTCATACTATCTAATAGATAGCCACACAAAATCAGACAATATTACAATGTGAATCGCTTCTGATTACTAAGAACAGAAAGGAGCAATGGATTGCAGCAAAAAAATGCAATTAAAAACATAGACAATGACACAGAACAAGACATAACAATCATAAGAACTTCTCATTCATCTCTTCTCAGAGTAGGCCACCAGAACCTCTGCTGGATGACAAAAATGGTCCTCTTGATCCCTGGATGGCATGAAAGCATAGAACAATTGCCCCAACCTGGGAATGAGGAGCAGAGGGGACAAATAACTTTGTTCAGCGGTCTGGGATCTGGATTCCCTCTAAAGCTCTCTGGACCTGTTCCTCCACCTTCCAAGTAAAGGCTCCCACCACACAGGCCATAGGGATGATTGGTTCAGGAATCCTTGTGATGGGATCAGGGTATAAGATGCAAGACAGAGTGTCAGGCTTTGTGTTCTTGGAGCCTGGGGTGGTAAGTACCGTAATTTCTGGACTATAAGACGCTACTTTTTTCCCCACCCGCTGAACCTTGCGGCTTAAACAATGACGCGGCTAATATACAGTATGGATTTTTGGGGAAAATTGAGTTCCGTCACATTACACCAATGAAATTGTTTACATCAAATCTAGCACGCTCCCACTGAATCATTCTGATCAGTCATTTTGTCATGCACGCACCCTCATCGTGGCAAAGACACAGATAAATGCATACGATGCAGCTTTGAAGTTGAATGCGACCAGCTGTGATTCCTGAGGGTACAACAATGTTTTTGCAGCCACTCAACATCAGTGTAAATCGTGCATTTAAGGTGGCGCTCTGTGTTGAGTGGGATGAAAGTGACGAGAGCGACAATGAAAACAAGGCTGAGCAAACATCGGATGAAGCAATTCATCCAAGGCTGTTCAACTCTGTGGTCTGTCCATACCAGAAAAGGACACCCTGCCCCTTCCAACCAGTGTCTCCACTCCTCTAGGGCCACTTTTATGGCTAGTAGCTCCCGGTCGTCTCACATCACATTACGCTCAGCATTGGAAAGTTCATGGGATGAAGTCGGTTGTCCTTTACCAACATCTGAAGCGTCCGCCTCCACCACAAACTGGAACTTGGAATCCGGGAGCAGGAGGACTAAAGCCGAGGTGCTGTTTTAGACTATTGAAGGCCTGGTCAGTCTTGGGGGTCCAGCAGAACCTGATCTTGGAAGAAGTTCGACAGTGAAGGGTAGGGCAGCCACAGAACTAAAACCTTGTATGAATTATCTATAGAAGTTTGTGCAACCCAAAAATAGCTGTACTCATTTGCGGTTTTCAGGGACAAGCCACTCAGATACTGCTTTCACCTTCTCTGGATCCATCTTGATCTCACCCCCAGTCACAATAAATCCAAGGAAGTGCATTTGAGAGACCAAACGGCATGACCAGGTATTCATAATAACCACTAGGTGTGTTGAAGGCTGTCTTCCACTCATCCCTTTGCCCTATGCATATAAAATGAGGTCTAATTTAGAAAAAACTTAGAAAAGTTATTGAGGTTCGATAGTCGATACATGGTCGAAGCGAGACATCCTTATTCCCCACAAACAAAAACCCTGCTCTTGCCAGTGATGAGGAGGGCCAGGGATCAGTCTATGTAATCCTTCATTGCTTTTGTTTCTGGATTGGATAGAGAATACAGATGACCCTTGGGAGGGGACGTTCCATGCAACAGGTCAACAGCACAGTCAAAGGCCCGATGAAAAGGAAGGGCCGTGGCTCAAGCTTTGTTAAAAACCTCCTTGAGGTCGAGATAGCACGAGGGAACATGGGAAAGATTAGGGAAATCATGCAGTCAGACTGAGAAGATGAGCTGCAACCAAGAGGCTTTGGCTTGTGGCTGGGGACCTTAGGCTTGGGCTGGTAGCTGGGGACCTGAGATTTGTCAGAAAAAAAGTTAGTGTAGCAACCTGCACACCATTTCATAATCCTGCCAGACTCCCAGTCTATTTGTGGGTTGTGGTGTTTAAGCCAGGGATACACCAGTGGGTGGTGAGGAGCCAGATAAAGGTGAAAACAGATACTTTCAGGAAGGTGATATGGTAATTCTGTCTTGACTGGTTGTGTATAGTGTATTACCCGACACAAGGGCTGACCATTGAGGGCATTTGCCACCAAAGGCTGGGGTAGTGAGTTGTAACTCAAATTCAGTCTCCAAGCCAGTCCATAATATTTGCGTCAGAGACAGAATCCACCAATTCTTCCTGGGGGAAAGGGTAGACTAAAGAGAAAACTAAGAAAGCATGGTGACCTGCAGTTTAGGACGGGAGGTAAATCCACATAATCCACATTTGGCTCACCAGTGCCCTCCTCACTAATGAGCCCGGTCTTTTAACTGGGCAAGAACATTTTCAATTTGGCAGATGGCTGAAATGAATGGGCTTTCTCTTGCTCTTTCAACCACGTGTTTGTTAATCCTAACAGCAAGGGTGATCAAGGAATCGAGATCCCAAGGGAGGTCCGGCAATGCGAGTAGATCCTTCCACTGAGACGAGAGCCCTTGTAGAAAGGCATCAGAAAGAGCTGACTTGTACCAGCCGCTATCAGTGGCTAAGGTTTGGAATTCCATTGCAGTCGCCATTTACCCTGTTGTCGGTAAATTAGAGCTCTGCCTGCCTCACGGCTAGGTCTAATAAGATGGAAACTCTTGGTGAAAGTCAATAAAAAGTTGTAGTGACTCACAAACTGGTGATCTACGGCTCCATTTGGCTGTGTTCCAGGCCTCTGTGTGGCCACAGAGGTGGGAGAACACACGGGATCGGTTGGAGGGACATGATGAGACATGGAGTTCAAAATGGAGCTCGCACTGGGTAAGGAAGGCTCTGCAGTCACCAGAGTCCATTGAGAACCTGAACTCTCTCTTGCCCAGAGGCTGGTGTCTCTTGGGGATCTGTGGCCAAAACCATACACACATAGGTGGTCAAAAAATGATTACCAAAAGAAGCAGAAAATTGTTCATGCTGAGTGCTCATGGTCCACACGTCCCTCCATAGTGTAGAACTTGGCTTGAGCCTGCTGTGTCCATCAGTGTTCAGTTTGTGCTGTGAGGTAGAACGAAGGACACAAATGCAAACTCCTCAGGCAGGGGATCGGTTCAGGAGCCAGAAGGTCTTTAATCAGGAGCAAAGTTACAAAGATGGCAGGCAGGTCTCCGTATCCAAGAACAGGCAGGGGTCAAAACACACACAGACAATCTGTCTGAAATAAGGCTGGAACGCCGAGCATGAGGGAAATAGATGCACTGTCAACTGAACACAGGAGTTTAAATAGACTGGGAGGTGATGAGGTAATTGGGAACAGGGGAGACAATAAGGCAGTCACACACAAGCTGGGACACCTGTGAGTGCAGGAGGCAGGCAGGGATTGACAGTATCACTTATTGTTACAGAAAATTATCAAATGACTTGCAGAAACATCTTGTTTGCAGATAGGCGTAAATTGGTTTCCCTATACATTTTCTTGAATGTTTTATTAATATAATTTATTATATAATATAATTTTTGTTTTAATACACTTTGAATTGAACATTAATATATGAATTAAATATAATTACATATATGTATACATAGATATTCATAATAAAATCTATGTTATGTATCAGGTTTTCGTGACAATTTTAAGTAGAAGGTCCGATGTGAGGAATTAGTCACAACGATTTTAAATTGTTTTTTTTTTACATAAATTTGTTCAAGAAATATGTACAGCTTAAATGTAATGTAAAAACAGAGGGACAAACATATTTATTAGGGATTTAGGTGGGTATATCCAAAAATCAAGGGTTGTATAAAAAGAATCCTTGAATCAGGAAGAGTGAGGCTGCAAAACTGTGTTGGTTTTTAATTTATCCAATTAGAATCTGCAGGTTTTCTGGTCTAATTTTGTTGTTAAATGTGTTGGTAAACATACTGTAAATAGACCAGGACAGTTATGTGCCTGGTCTATTTATGTTTTAAAAAAATCATCAATGTCCTATAGAACAGTGGTCAATGCATCCACGTTGTTTATATGATTTCCATTTGTTTGATTATCAGAGAATGAAAGATATTTTATCTTGGGAAATTGCCTTATTCTCTCCCAATCACATCCGTTTGTGCCTCTTCACACGTCAAGCCAATACGATTGGTTGTTTTTATATGGGTCTATTATTTTATTTCTTCATATTTACCCGCCACACCTTGATGGTCAGAAAATATTGTATTATATTAAACTGGTCCGTGGCATAAAAAATGTTGATGACCTCTGCTATAGAACACCCAAATAAAAACTGTCATGATGTCTGACAATTGTAAGATTCTCAAATTATAATTTGAATGTATTTTTTTCCTTGTGGGAGAGATTAATCTATCACCAAGAAAACTTAAACACAGACTAGTTCCTCAACAGTTTAAAACACCAGAGCCAGATTCCACTAGTAGAGCCAGATTCAACCCATACAATTTTGATTTTAGTTTATTATTATTATTGTGTATTAAACCAGCATTAAGGAGGTGGTGGACTAGGGGTGAAGGAGATTGACTTCCAACCGGATGGTAAGTCTTTGTTCAAGATATCATTTAGAACTGTTACAACAGTATTCCGGCCATGGTTCAAGACTGCATTTCAAAGCGGTGATAAATAGATGTTACTTAGCTACTTTAATTTCTCTCTAGAATCAATCACAACTTTCCTACATGTGTCTGCATGGAAAGGTTGTTGATAAGGTGTGTCATGAATAATCACATCAATTTGAGCCACAATGGAAACAACCTGCACCTATCACCAGGATCAGGCAGTTAACACTGGCCTCAGCAGCTGCCCCAAGCCTGCTGTTCTGTCCTGTTAGTTTCCAAAGACATTATAAAACTCATGCTGACTGCTGCCAACAGGAAAGTGCAAGGTGACAGCATTAACCCATAGTGACTTATCCTTATTGCTGCGTGTCAAATGCATTTAGACAACAGTAGTTAATTGATCAGCCATAGCTCTTGCATGACTTACATCCTCTCACAACAATCTATTTTTGTCCTCAATTTGACTAACAATGTTGGAGACGTGCCATCATATTTTGAAAACACATGTCCTATAGACTGATTTTGACACAACATACTTTTAGTTTCCTGTATGTACCAAAACAAATATGTGGATGGAAACAGGTCAGGCATAAAAAAGGCAGCCTGAGCTGACATAAAAGACAAAAGGTAGCTATAACCACTCTTAAATATTTACTAAATAACTGCTAGCAGAAAAAGAAAATGCACAGTTGGTTAATATTAAACTCTGATCCTGTTATAACCAGTTATGTATGGGTAATGGTAAGGAGAATCTTTCAGGTTTTTATTTGTTTGTCTGCTTTCTAGCACACTTGATTTGATGGTTTAAATGTTAGAATATTTGCTCACCATGCCATTCATTCCCTCACCCCCATCTACCAAGAGACTGACTCACAATCATATGAAATAATAATTTAATTACGTTTGCAGCCTTGTGACTGTTTCCTTAAGAGCGTTTATGTTAGACACACAAGACATAAACAAAGTTGAGCTGTCACTCATGCAAACTCATACATGTCCAATTGCTTTTGGCTGTGTCTTCAGTCGAAAATGAAAAGGATAATCCAACATGTCTCCCAGGTTAAAAGCAGTTTACCCTGATTGGAAAGTTACAAAAGACAAAATTGTACAAAGTTAATAATAAGGGGTTGTCATTAATACTGGAGGATAACATGAAAATATACCATCGTATTAGTCTCCAAAAGCAATCCTGTTGGTACCATTGATGAAGGTTCTTCCTAAACGTGACATGAATTTTATTCTATCATCTCAATCTCCGAAAAAGCTATACACTTACTGAGTAATTTAGATTTTTCCAGGGGAGTGCAGGTGCTTGGCTAGTAAAAAAAAGCAACATTTTTCTGTTTAAAAGTGTGAGTACTGCCCCTCCACACCAGTCTGTGTTGACACGCTTTGAGGAAACTCTAGCTGGAGAAGCCCAGGAGAAACATTCTGAAGCTGATTATGAAGGGACAAACCAGATCGCTGGCATTTCCTATTTGATCCATTCGGGCTCCAAGGCAGCTTGAGGCCCCTGATGCTCATCAGAAGATCTTGTAGACTACTCCTTTGATTCATGGGCTTGCTGTGCCTTTCAGCTGGTGGTTGAAATTTTTCGGATTTCAGAGGTTCTGGGTCCCTCTCTTGGTCCATGCTCCATCTTTAGTTTGCCTGGCCGATATCAAGCCTTTGGTTTGTCCCTTCATAATCAGCTTCAGAATGCTCCTCCTGGGCTTCTCAAGCTAGAGTTTCCTCAAAGCGTGCCAACACAGACTGGTGTGGAGAGTTGAAGTGGGTTTACAATGGAAACCCAAACATAATCTTAAACACAGTAAAAACACACTAGTTGTAAAGAACAACTAAATAGAACTTAAACTTAGGTTTTAAATTTCATTTTTAGTAGATATTTTAGAAATGCTTGAAACTCAAAATTTGATTCAGAAGGAAATTTGACCTGTTAACCCAAGGAGACTGCATGTTTATAATTTAAACATTTGCAGTTGAAATTGGAAAGTACTTTATACTTCAAAAATAACATTTTTGGAAAGATTATTTTTACATTTTAATTTAGAGTGATGGATAGATAGGTTTAAAAGATAAGTTCTATTCTTGTGTGTATATATATATAATTTTTGATTACATGAGTTCTGAAAGCTTCGTCTCGACCATCTTGTCTAATAACCTTTACCAGGGCAGTACTCACACTTTTAAACAGAAAATGTTTGCTTTTTTTACTAGCCAAGCAACTGCACTCCCCTGGAAAAATCTAAATTACTCAGTAAGTGTATTGCTTTTTCGGAGATTGAGATGATAGAATAAAACTCATGTCACGTTTAGGAAGAACCTATATATATATATATATATATATATTTATTTATCAATATAAAAGGCCTGGGCTGTTGAATTTAATAAATGTATTCAAGGACAGAGCCTCATACAGTCTTATTACTGTTTCTCTAGCTGTTATGGAAGATAAAAGGCATCATTTATCATTGTTATATTTTAGCTGTGCATGACTTTCTAAGGTACCATTTTAAAACAAACTAATTTGTTGTGGTAGTTTCTTACCTTGAGCTCAGCAAGGTCACTGGGAGAAGAGGCTCTTCCCAATATGTAGCTGCTGACCAGAGAAAACTGACACAGAAGGACCACCAGACCCCACAGGATCACAGTCCTCATGTTATCCTTCTATACAGTACACCATGCAACAGGCAGTCAGTGACAGTAGTTTATTATTTTGTAGACCACCTCAAGTGCATTCTGACACCTCTGTATGATAAGGCAGTTGGTCAGATGTCCCTTAAAGTGGCGCTTGGCGATAAGTGGAGTATATGTGTGTGTATGTGATTATGATGACTGGCTAGCAGTGGCATGACCTCAGATCCATCTTGAAACTCTGAGCTCAGACATGGCAGGAATGCAGCATTCACCATGCAAATACTTAACATTGTCTGCACTCCAAAGGCTGAGGAATACCATAATTGGCTACAACTGTTGGGTTACAGGATGATTATCTTTTATTAATTGTTTACAATGGGGGGGGGGGATTATATATATATATATATATATATATATATATGTGTATATGTATACATATACAGCACATATATATGTATATGTGTATACTGTATATATATACCTGTGTTCGGGTGCAGCTGGGAACCATCGACTATCACCACCTGGTCGAAGTCATGTCGGAGGGTCTCATCCAGAGACTGCTCGAGGGGAAAATCCTCCATATGAAATACGGGTTGGGGCAGAGGGACCTGATCACAAGCCCCCTCTTCCACTGAGGTACGCTTCAGGGTCGTCCTCTGCCGTCATCCTCTGGACGGTGATCAGCGCCTCGGACGGGCTGGTCAGGGACTTGGTCTCCTGGGTGGTTGCTACTGCATGAGAGTAAACATAAATAAGCATGTGTATGGTAGAAAGAAAACTGATTAATAAATGTTAACTTGCTGCTGCTCAGTATGTGCTGGTTTTATATTTGATTTACTTACATTAATTATGCTAATTAAGTACTTTCAAAATAGAAGCAAGCAATACATTAATTTCGAATTCATTATTGAATTTTGCACATAACAATGCAATAATAATTGCAGGACACAATGCGATTATTCACCACTAAAAAAGGTAATCATTGCCCAGCACTACAACAGCAACACAATATGTTGGTGTACCTTGAATAACTGCACAAACCCATATGGCACACTATAGCTCTATACATTGTGTACAAAGTCACCTAATTTAGACAGTTGAGTGTGACAGTGTGACACTCAATGAAGGTAGATTTACATCCCGCTTGTGGCGGCTTTGCGCAAGCCTGATTAATGCAGTCTGGGCGCAGAGTGTGGGTCTCCCCTCCTCTCTGCTCTGACTGCAGCTTACCGGTCAATCGCAATCAACACATTGGGCACCCCTGGTTAAGACCAATAGAAATGTATGTGCCTCTATGTAATGAGCTGTGAAGCAGCTCAAGCGGCTCTTCAGGGAGCCGGAAAGACCTTGATCAAGCCATTTATTCTCTGCCTTCTGTAATAAATCTTTTTTTTAACATAATGTCATTCTTAGTAATCTATCCTCCTCCTGGAGAAATCAAAGAACGTGACATTGTCATTACAAGATTTTCAGTATTTCTCATAGCCATTGTCATCATTTGCGTATTTTTTCTTTGTTGTACTTTTTGAAGGTAAGAGGATAGATTCATTCTGTTAGTGTCTTTGATGTTCTACTTAAAAAAAAAAAAAAGATAGCCATTTACATTAGCAGCAACAACAAAATAAAGAAAAGAGAAGGGCAGAAAGCGAAGGCAATGTGGCTATGTCTGTGGAGGTTCTCAGTCATCCAGGTCATGGTAATATGAAGTGCGCTTCAAGTAGGCAACTGGACTGGTTGAAGATTTCTTGAAGACGTTTCACCTCTCATCCGAGAGGCTTCTTCAGAGAGTGAAGGGCAGCATTGTAAGTGGCTGAGAGATGGTGTGTTAAAGCTCCACCTCTGTTCAGTGATGGTTTCTCTGTTCTAGCAAAGATGGCTTCTTTTACTCCTCTTTCAAACCATCTGTCTTCTCTGGCCAGAATGTGAACATTTTCACGTCAAATGAGTGTCCACTGTCCTTCAGATGCAGATGAACGGCTGAGTCCTGGCCAGAGGAGGTTGCTCTTTGGTGTTGTGACATGCGTTTGTGCAATGGTTGTTTTGTTTCTCCTATGTATAAATCAGAACAGTCCTCGGTGCATTGGACTGCATAAACCACATTGCTCTGTTTGTGTCTGGGAAGCTTGTCCTTAGGGTGGACCAGCTTCTGCCTCAGGGTGTTGGTGGGCTTGAAATAAACTGGAATGTCGTGTTTGTTGAAAATTCTAGGGATTTTTCCGGAGACTCCAGCAACATACGGAATAACCGTGTTTTTCCGCTTGCTGCTGTTTTCTTCTCCGTTCGCCCTCTTTTGCCTGGTAGTTTTAACGAAAGCCCAGTTTGGGTAGCCACAGATTTTGAGGGCTGCCTTGACATGGTTCTGTTCCTTCTGATTGCGCTTCGTGTTTGTTGGTATTGTTGTGGCTCTGTGATTTAGAGTCCTGATGACTCCCAGTTTGTGCTCCAGGGGGTGGTGGGAATCAAAAAGTAGATATTGGTGTGTGTGTGTGGGTTTTCTGTAGACTCCGATGTTGAGGCTTCTGTCTTCTTCGATGTGTACTGCACAGTCCAAGAAGGCCAAGCTGTTTCCGCTCACATCTTCACGGGTGAACTTGATGTTTTTGTCCACATTGTTGATGTGCGCCGAGAAAGCTTCAACTTCCTGGGTCTTGATTTTGACCCAGGTGTCGTCCACGTACCTGAACCAGTGGGTGGGAGCAATTCCTGTATACGAGGCCAAGGCTCGGTTTTCCACCTCCTCCATGTAGAGGTTGGCCACGATGGGAGAAACTGGTGAGCCCATGGCACATCCGTGTTTCTGTCTGTAAAAGCATTCGTTAAACTGGAAATATGTTGTGGTCAGGCAAAGGTCAAGCAGAGTGCATATGTGTTCCGAGGTAAGTTTGGTTCTGTCAAGAAGGGTTGTGTCCTGTAGAAGTCTTTTCCTGGTCATGCTCACTGCTTCGGTGGTGGGGATGCACGTAAACAGAGAAGTAATGTCGTAGGACACCATAGTTTCGTCTGAGTCTAATTTTAAGTCCTTGGTTTTGTCTGCAAACTCTTGTGAATTCTTTATGTGATGTTCTGTGTTACCAACCAGAGGGGCTAGTATTGTAGCAAGATGTTTTGCAATTTTGTAGGTAACCGAATTAATGCTGCTAATGATTGGTCTGAGTGGGGCACCTTCCTTGTGAATCTTGGGAAGTCCATAGATGCATGGAATGGTGTCCCCTGGGTAAAGTCTGAAGTACTGTTGTCGATCTAAAACCTTGACTTTCTCTAGCTGTTGCAAGCAGGTGATAACTTTCTTTTTGTAGCCACTGGTGGGGTCTCTTTTCAGGGTCTATTTATCTTAATATTTCTCTCTCTCCCTGACAATTTGTCCCTCTTCACTATTCTCCTCCCCTTCCCTTTCTTCATTATCCCTCTTATTTCTCTCTTTTTAACCCAACGGATCGAGGCAGATGACCGTCCACTCTGAGCCTGGTTGTGCTTAAGGTTTCTTCCTGTTAAAGGGAGTGTTTCCTTTCTTCCGTTGCCTTGCACTTGCTCAATAGGAGATCTGTTGCTATCTATTTAGCTGACAGTTTGCATTTTTACTGATTACTGATTTTACTGTTTACTGCATCAGAGGGACAACTCTAGTGAGTTTGTTCCCAGACTTTATTTCACAGGTGGCACTTTAAGTGGAAATTCTAGTTAAAAGTGCCCTCATCTAGACAGCCAACCGCAGGCGAAGGCGGAAACGCACCAGTGCACAAGCGGGGACTCCGGACTTTGCTAGCCGGCCTTTTTCTCTTGCAACATGCATTCATTGTGCAATAAAAACTCCAGCTTCTGATAAGGGGAATACCTATATACCTATAATTTTTACACCACCTCGTCACCTGCGTTGCACTAGGACACTCTGAAAATGACATGGTCCACCTGATTCATGCCTACAGGCAGAAACTAAAACTTTCCAAGCCTGTTGTGGGATGTTTTCAGGACTGCTACTAACCGTCTGGATGAGAAAACAGAGGCTGTGATATCATACATCAGCTTCTGTGAGGACTGCTGTATTCCATCACGTAACAAGGGGAGTTACAGCAATGACAAACCCTTGTTCACAGCAAGACTCAGCCAGTTGAGGTTGGTTGTGAGTGGGGACAGAGTATCCACTCTGCAGATAGGGCAATTGGCTGCAACCTTCCATTTCTAAAGGACCTGTTCACCTCCCGGACCCTGATGCGAGCAAGGAAGATTGCTGCAGACCTCTCTCACCCTGGACACACAATGTTTGAAACACTCCCCTCTGACAGACGGCTGCGTCTCATCAGGACTTAACCCTCTAGCCAAAAAAAAACTGTTTCTTCCCGACAGCAATTAACCTCATGAAAAATGTCAAACTCCCCCCCTGACCCCCCTCCACCACAACATTATACGTCACACTAGCATACCACCATGCCCTCATGCATTGCATTAACACATCCCCCGATGCTCAGTTCACTTTATTGGTCATTTACCTGCCACCGGCACTATTTTAGTGTTTACTGATAGTTCTGTTTTTGATTCATCTAAATGTCATTCTCTTAGTTCTGTAGTTATTCACTTAGCACAATCATTAGTTATACAAGTATTACTTTTATATACTGTTATTTAATGTTTAATGTTTACTTCTTTATTTAATGTTTAATGTTTACCTTTTTATTTCCTGCACCGACGCACCAAAAAGAAATCCTTCTAATGTTAGTACTTTTACTATTACTTGGCAATAAAGGCAGTTCCGATTTCTGATTCTGATTCTAAACGTCAAGCAATCGGCATTAAGTTCTAACAGCTGTATGGTAACACAAAGCCGACATGCTTACATTAAATACTGCTAATTATTTAATCTAAACCCGCGTGGCATTAGTAGCAGACTTATGATTTGCACTTCCAAACAATGTGTTTACTGTTTCAGCTACTGTATAATACACTATATCAGACTTTCTGTCATATTGTACTGTACTTGTTGTATATGGATACACATCTATATCTTTAATTTGAAATAAGGTTGTTCATATCATTATTTTCTTTTAAAATAAAGTATATAATTCAATCCATCCCTCTGAGTTAAACACAGATTATTGCTAGGGAAGATTCAGTGACCTGAAGCATGGTTAGCTACAAACATGTTTAGCAATTATCTTCTATTTAAAAAAAAATCTAATTTGATATTTACTTTTAGATAATATTTATACTTTGAAATGTTTTTAATCGTATAAAATATATAAAAGAACATGTGATTGTGCATAAATAATGTATCAGTTACCATCTTTATACATTTATTTTACTGTAATTTATATATTTTTACAATTATCATGTTGCAGAATTTCAGTTCCTTAATCATTGTTCATTAATGATTCATGCTCCCTCCTGTCTAGGCCAAGATAGTGTACTCATAACATGTGTGATCATAACCTGCTTAATTACTGCAAATCAGGTTTGGGCATTTTCATTTTTTTAAACATTTATTAGATCACAGTCATTATTTTACCTTCACTCTGAATAACTTATTTGTTTTTAGGTACATTTTTCTCTAATCAGCAAGTAGTATATTTTATTAATATTTTGTTTTCTAATTTAAATGTATAATTTCATCAGTTATTAACATGACGTATTTCATATCCTATGTGATAACTTTTATTGGGTCCCTTCTTAATTGATATGGTGTAGGTGGCATGACTAAGCTTGCATGTGGTAAGACAAAATATTTTTCTGGATTTTTTTTTAAATTATTTTCCTTTACTGATATATGTTTTATATAGTTATGTTATGTCTTGGTAGGTGCCAATAATATTTTAGGATTATATTCTCAGGTGGAGGCAGAATTTGTGAAGACAACTGCTCTCTTGCCTCAAATTTCCTTGCTTAGATTGACCAACTTTCTGCACAGCTCACCAAAGTATATTCTGCAGGGATAAACATTTGAATGATTTGGCCCCAATTGGGATGGGATTGTTGTTAACTTCACTCTTTCAACATATTTAAAAACAAGTAAACAGCCAGAAACTACTTACTTTTGTGAATCTGTCCTAATGAGCATAACATTGTGGATTTGATTTTTGCTCACAAAATCTGTGCACCTTCCAAACTAATTGCTAATGTTTTATTTACCGTCACATCATACGTTAAATGCAGATCATTCACCATTAGCTCTTAAGATATCCAATGTATTGAGATTTATACATTTGTGTATATAGTAAATATATACTTTGAAATCACACGTAGATAGGTCTGAATGGTCAATTTATGTGGTGGAACTTTAAAGGGTCCAGGGTCTGGGATCTCTGTAAGGTTGGGCACCTCTTGCAGTGGCATGCCATTTTTTCTGCACAATATTAGTCAGTGAGAGTATGATTTGTCTGAAGCAATAGTTCAAACTTCAAACTTGAGAATGATTCACGTCAAAAGCAAACTTAATTTGCCATTGTAAACATTTATTAAAACATTCACAATACTATAAACAGTTTTACATTCATTTGAAGTAAATATACTTCACTACACAAAATATTCAATAAATATTGGGAAATAAATAGATAAAGTAGATAAAAACATCGTCTTTTGAAATACAGTTCCAGAATGTAGATACAGACTTCATCTTTACTTTGAACCTGCAAGAGAATAAGATTATCACGATTAAAATCCAATCTTTTGAGATGCTAAACATAATTATATCATCATCTTTTTACATGATGATGATATAATTATTCTTAGTATCTCAGTAATCCACAAACACTAGTTTAGCCTGGAGGTCCAGGGGTGCTCGGTGGTTACTCTAACTTACTGTATCTGCCAACAGTATTGCAACCGAGAGAGCTCATGGAGCCTATTCTGTCCATCCGTCGACCAAAGCATCCAGAGGATCTCCTGGAAGAGTCGTTACGAACACTCTTTAGGTTCTTTGCTGAGAAATATTCCCTGATAGCTGCCTCATTCAGTCCAGTTTGGGGCTGCTTTGTGTCTGCTGCCTCCTCTGCCTTTAGTCGGTCCAGGCCATCCTGCTCTGCAGAGACTCTCTGGTCTACTTCAGCTTGCTCTGAAACTGACTCCTCTAGCCTGTGAAGCAGAACCTGCAATATCCACATTGACAAAATAAAATGTAGCCTTTTAAGATCATCATCTTACACAGTAGGCCAGACATTAAGTCTCCATGCAACTCAGTGTTTCAGTCAGTATAATTTTAATAGTATAACTGAAATGAGTTGCTTAACCTTAGCCAACATGAAATTGTCCTTTGATTATTTCCTTAAATTTTCAAAAAAAACAACAACAATGCAGCCCTTAAACTTAAACTTGACGTAACTAAGATTCAGAATTACTCATGTGAAGACTCACCTTTAAGATGTCCATGTCAGTGTCGGTCAAGCCAGTGCTGATGGGATATGTGCTGAACAGGTGCAGATTTACGATGAGAAGGAGACCGCAGAGGGGATTGAAAGACAGATGCATGATTCTTAGTGTTTCAGATGATCGTGTCAATGGATGGATGATCTGTGGCTTTTTTCGTGGAAGCTGTTTGGGTCCTGAAGCCCTCTTGGAGTAACACCCTTTTATACTTAAGCCTGACACATAAAGGTATGCCAAGAATTGTGCTGACATTCCTGACACCTGATTCTGATAACAGGAGCTGTTGGAAACTGCTCCTTTTAAAGTGTTGTCTCCTAGATATATGGCATTCATATGACATATCTGCTTCCTTTTGCTACTTTGTGTGAGAAACATACTCCACTCCCACTACACACGAGACAGTGTTGTCACTGAGCTACGGGAATTGGTAAACTAATAAATGGTATGACAGTGTTACTATATTAAGTAGAGTACGTGGTTGTGGCAGGGTAGCCCTCAATGGGAGGAACCTAATTCAGACTGCCACTCTGCTGTAGGGTTCTTTAACTAACAGGGAGCTGCTCAGAAGCAGACTATGACCTCTACCCGTGTGTGGAAGAGAACAGGAGAATCTATAATGAAGCATTGCATTAATATTATGTAGATTTAATTATTAGTTATATCAAAAGTATGAATGCTACTCTAATCAATATTTACCTCTTCCAAAGAGGTATGTTTTTTGCCATTTGTATGTGTCAGCAGAATTAGTCAAAAAAGTACTGAACCTATTTCCACTTTTGTAGCATTGCTTTGGCAGAAAAACTGTAAAGTGTAACCTATAATTTGTCAACTGCGATGTTGTGAATCATGGTGACCAGAGAATGATTTAGACTGTTTTCATATTTTTTATATGCACTCTTTACTTCTCCCAATTGGGACAAAGTGATTATTTCCCTATAGCCTGTCTGCTTTGGGTGTCGTACACTGTGTTGCAAAATAATGGCTTTCAAACTATGATAAAAAACATTAGGCTGCTCAGACTTTTAATAATTTAGGTCTAAGATCTAAGGAATACAATAATTAATTACAGAGAATGCAACATACTATTGGGGGATCTATATTAAAATGGTTTTAGCTGTATTTAACAGATAGATTCCAGATTGTTCATATAAATAATGACTCTTCCATGCACACAAAAGAACTAGAAGTATATGTACTCAGAATGATACTTTTCATTTTCTATATGCTTCTTTTAGGCAATATTATCCCTACGATATTACAGATCTCCCTGCGCAAATCCCATGAAAATTAGAAACACTATCTGAACAAGAAAACAACTAGTCCATGCATTTGTCACTTCTCGATTTGTCGGGATGTTCAAAAAATGCCTGTGAATTATTATTATTATTCTGCACACTTTCATCCTTGCTCTGCCTTCCGTCTCTGAGTCACTCTCTCTCTTTTTCTCATATATGCTGTAAATATGGCTATTCTGTTTATTTGCTCTGTACATGAAGCATCCATTCACTTCTGTCCATAATAAAAGAGAGATTCCTGGTTGCTCTCCATTAGTTTGCTGTGTTCTTTCTGCCCATCTGCGAGGGATATTTCATTGTTAAGCACTATGAATATGGGCTACACAATTGTTGATTTAATTTGAAATATATCCTTTCTATTTGGATGAATTGTCATTGAATTTTTAATCATGTTCACTTAAAGTCACTTCCATCAGTGCTGTCATTGAGTTGACATTTGAAACTTAAGTGAGATATTCGAGGAATCGAAAGTGGATTGCCATGAAATTTGGTATACATATTCAAAGACAATTGTGATAAAAACTGCAAAACGAATGTTCATGTTCTTCATGTTTGTAATATGGAGGGACGTGGAGTAACATTAACAAAGACCAGCTGTGAAGGTGTATTCCTCTTTTTAATTGTTTCATATTTTATCTAATGCATAATAATGAGATGAGAGAAAGGTGCTGAGCTAAATGCATTGTCAGGAATTGCAATAGCAAATCATAAATAATTCTTAATTTGACACCAGATTCATACACTAATTAAAATAAAGAGGCAATTTGTTTGTTCTGCAGACAAAAATAACAAAAACCTGAACAAAAACCCAATATAGTTCAGACAGAGCACATGGCTCCTGGCAGCTGTTCATGACATAAACTGTAAAATGTAATACATTTTTCATTTGAGGACTTATTTTTTAATGTGTTTTCTCAGCAAAACCTGCTTGCAATCAAGCACAACCAGACTCAGCTATTATGCAAACTAATACTTTTACTAGAATATTACAAATCACATCTATAGTATCCAACAAGAAAATATTACATATAATTACAATATTTATTGAATATATAACTGTTAATATAAGAACAATAAATAACTGTTCTCAATGAGAACCATGGAAAGAAGAGACTGATTTGGAATAGAATATTTGCTCTTGGTAGTCAAAGATCTATGACTGAAGGAAAAAGCCGGGTGTTGGTTATGGTCACACTGAGTTGCTGAGACTGGAACCCCCGAGTTGACTGTACCTGTTGACAGAACAAAAACAAATGACTATGAAAAATGCAGTTTGTTTTATTTAGATATTGAAAATGGACCTTTGATCAAATAATCTCCAGCACACCATAAATAAGATGCTCATTCAGTTTAAAATGAAATAAATGTGATAAGGCTTGATTTACTTATTACTATTTACAGCAGATAAAGACTATTGATTCCCCCATTAATATCACTTATTGAGTATCGTTTATTAATCAATGGAATTTAAGAACTGTACTGCCACAAATAAATACGTGCATTTAAAACTCAAATGTGCATATTGTTTTGAGTTGGTGGCTTATTATTATAACAAATCCACAATAACATGGCATTAAAATCATGTGGTTTACCCAAGTTGTCCGACATGAATTTCAGCACCCCAGCCCGCTGAAGGAGCCGATCCTCTCCAACCGGACACCGAAACAACTCCGCAACCCACCCTTCTTGTACCGGTTCGATGAGCGCTTTGAGGTCCTCATGATGTCTTTGAGGAGAAGCGTGACTACATTTTCTTCAGCTGTCAGGGCCGAGTTGCTGGGGTCGGAGGACTCCCATGGGTGCCTATCGGGAGCTCCGAATTCCGACGTCTTTAATTCTTTTTCCTCGTGCGCCATCTCCTCCGAGGAATAATTCGGCGAGGCGTTCACCTCTTCTAAAAGCTGCTCAATGCTCTTTTGTAAAACAAAAAACAAAATAGTAACCATACGTTTTTAAATTATATTCATACACCGCCTACAAAGTGTAACATTATGTCCTGGCTATTTTGAGGCAAACCATTGCGTCTCGATTTTTTGTGTCTCGGTGTATACTACATATACATATTTTTTTCTTTATCAGTTAAAAGGTCAACATAAAGGACATATACACTCACCTGCAGACCAGAAACGGGGTAGGATGCAACGAAATTAAATGACAGAAGCAGAGATAAACAGCAAATGGAGACCTTTGCGTTAATTTTCTTTTGCATTTTTAAAGTTGCTTTTCTTTACAGCTTAGCCGACGTCCGAGTCTTTCCTCCTCTTCTGGATCTACAGCGGTGGGCAGGTGCTGCGTTTATACACGACCTGATTCCGTCACAGGGTTTGAGAAAATTAACGAGGCGTGATTAATGATGCTTTATGTGGGAGTAAAGGCAAACCGGACCTTGTTCACAGGTTCAAGCTCCTCCGAAGAAATTACTGAATCTACTTAAAATTCAGTATAATTATAACATGGTACTTGTTCTCAATGGCAACTGTTTTCTACACAAAAAAACAAAGTTTGGTTGTTTGTGTGTTTAGTGATAGAATATAAATTAAATTAATTAATTTAGCTTTTTTGAAAAAAATGATTTTCATAAATATAGGCAATATTCCACATTCTGCAACACAACTAAATGATGTTCAGCAGCAATGAAGCCCTTCTGATCCTGTTATTTCCTCTGTGTCATGCCCCAGCTCTAAAGAGGATGATGTGCACACCTGAAAAGTCCAGAGGTGGATGTGCAATAAATATTCATTTGGAATGTTCATGTGTGCCATGTGTGTCTTTTGATTAGTTGATTGTGAGTGTGTGTGTGTGTGTGTGTGCGTATGCATGCGTGCAAAGTGGCCAACCCTCCCACAACTGAATTGCCCTGCCACCATCCAGATAATGCCAAGGGCAAATGATGAATGATTAGCCATGGACCCTGTAGGCGTATGACAGCTAATTGACATTTCACCAGCTTTTCAACTGGAGGGCTATCATGAAATTGTCTCAGTCCTCAGGGCAGCAGTGAATATTTGATGTTTTTTTTTTAATGAAAGAATGTGCGCCCTCCTACAGCTATCTAATGGTGCTGTTTCGAAGACAAATGTGCTCCTGATGATGAGTAGTGGAGGAGTATGTATTCAGATCCATAACAGTGGCATTTACTGCCAGCAGTCAGCCCCTTTATGTGGAATTTCAGCTTAGTTTGATAAGAAATGTGTTACGAAGTGGTTTTTGAAAAAAAGGCACTGTTATAAATAATAATAACACTGCTTGTATTTTAGAGCGTGAGATGCATGCTGATGTCCTGCTTCATAATGATGCTACTTAAGATAAGATAAGATAAAATAAGATAAAATAATCATTTATTGTCCCACAGTGGGGAAATTTGCAGTGTTGCAGCAGCAGAGTTAAAAAATATACATGATCAGGTGCACTATGGGTTTCTAAAGCTTAAAGACTGAACTGTGCAGTATGCTCTTGCCTGAAGTTCATAAACCACTTAAACGTCACTGATATGAAGAATGTGCAATCTACCCTTCACACAGGTCCCTTCCATTAAGGGCCTTAATAAGAACTTAAGAGCCTCATCATCTAAACCAGGGGTTCTCAACCTTTTACGGGCCAGTGCCCCCATAACCATTATCCAGGTCCCTTACCACCCCCTTTCAAATACAATGTAGGAATGAGTGTCTTCCTTGATCTTAATTTAGATTATTGTTCTAGTTGTATTATTCGAAATAATATTCTTAGTGTTTATTATTTATTTTACATATATTTTTTTGTATTTAAATTCATACATTATTTTACTTATTATCAGGTGACTATATTAGGGTATTATAAAAGCTCAAATTTTCAAATTAGTTATAAAATATAATTTCTAGATATTAATAAATATATATTTAAATTCTTTTTTTAATGTTTTTTTAGAAACAATTGTCCTGATAAGCTTTTCCCAAAGACGCCATGATAATGGAAATATTATTCAGGAACGTTTAAGAAATGCAGCAGTAAGTGGTTTTAAGTGGTGACCGCAACGAATCAGGAACGTTCCCTATTTCATAACATTTTACCACACATAATGCTAAGAGGAAGACGTGCATTAACGAAGGGGAAGGGTAAAAAATCATTGTTTTCTAATAATTAGCTGCTTCGAAACTATTTATAGTTTGAAAGACAGCGCACCTGTTCTTAGACATGGTGCTAATCTAACGTATATCCCATGATTTACTTTCCCCAAAACTCATGCTGGGAAGTCTATGGCAACATATTGCTCAAAGCATGCATATCAATAACCAGAAGCCATCAACCCAGAATTTTAATTGGCAATGTTTAATTATATATACCTCCAACAGCACACCTGTTCTTACACATGGTGCACATCTAACGCAAACCCCAACATTAACTTTGACAAAGGGCATACTGGGAAGCCCCCGCCCACACACAGGTCCCAGCATGCACATCAAAATGTTGACCTATATATTACATATGAAAAGTATATATTTGCTCTGGGTCCGGAGGCAGTTGTGGTTCGGTCCGGATCCGGATTTCGAGGATAACTGACCTAGAGCATGTAATGCTTGATGATATATCCTTAATGCTTAACCGGATCAACACCGTTCGGATGCGCTATTTTGACGCTCAAAGCAGAGGGCTTACCCTTGCTACATTTACAAATCTTCAATTTACCAATACAATGTATGCGCCTTTCTAAAATAATGCCTCCAGTGCCCCCTGACTTGCCCTTAACGCCCCCTGGGGGGCGCTGCCACCCAGTTGAGAACCCCTGATCTAAACAATAGCGCTTGCTGAACTGAGACCTGAGACCAAGAACCCTTGAATGAGAGGCATTGATTTCAAAAATGTATGTCGGAAAAAAAAGCAGCGGCTTCCACGGGCTTGTCTTTTTGGATTCAATTACAGTATCTCACAAATTCTAGTTTTTATTTTATAAAAAAAATAGCAATGTATAGGATTTGGTCCAGTTTGCCATGAAAGTGTTAACAGACTTAGTCTCTATAAGAAAGTTAAACCTCTGTTCCCTGCTTTAATGTTGATTTGTATTTTCCCTACAGATACAATTCTTTGTATTTCTTGTAACCACTTCTGTGATATCCTGAGGTCCATTTTACTTGAATGTATTCCAAGACCTGTATTCCTCCTGACTGAATACCTGAAAAAAAATCAGTACAGACTCAGCTTGTCTGTGTTTTGTGCCTCAAAGTTCGAATACTAACACACTACACATTATATCTCACGACCACGGACAACACACCACACAATAAATGGCACATATTTATATAACTGCGAATGTTATTCAGAAAGTTGCTTCATAAATTTCATTTGTCATTGATTTAAGCTCAGTGCAATTAGAGCTTGATGGTTTGTTTTAGCATGTCCTTATACCTATGAAGTTGTGCATAATTCATAGTTTGTCAGCTTCCTGGTTTACTTGACTTCTACATGTTGTTTTAACAATTATTTCATAAAGTATTATTATTGTTATTACTGCCGTTGTTGTTGTTGTTGTTGTTGTTATTTAAAAATAGCTGTATTGATCCTGAATGCAATTTGGATTCAGGCATGCAAGTGAAGCGTTAAACAGATACTATCTTTTGTGAACAAGGAGTATGAATCAATCACTGTGTGTGTGTATTAATGTGTTTGAGTAATGGAAACATTTGAATAAGTCTCTCTTATATTTAAGAAAACCTTAATTCATAAGAAGTATGATTGGTTACGTTTTTTTAAACAGAATTTGACTTGAGATTTTAGTAATTTTATAAGACATCTCGGAACATCACAGAACAGTTTTATTTATGTTGAGTAAAAAAGTACCAGACCTTGTTCAATTTAATGTTAAACGAAGGGTAGACACACTGCACACACAATGCTAACGTGTTACTGACTATATCAAGGGTGGTAATAATTTATCGCTCTGACACATTGTCTAACACTGTTGTAACCAAATGTGGAGTGCTGTTTTGTAGCCAGCGAATGTGTCATCTGATAAATGATGAGACAGAGACAGTCGGTGATGCTTCCTGTCAACCACTTCCTTCAAGACAGATAAGCTTATCAGCAACACATGACTGGAATAATCCTGAGTAGTCTGCCCTTAACTGGACTGAACGTAATTAAACTTTTGTATGAAACAAACAGGACATTCCCAGAAAAGCACCTTTTACTTACTCTACTGGAAGTGTATTTCATACATTTATTGGAGAATAGGACAGCAGAGCAATTTCATGGAAGGCTCCTGTTACCCATTAATCGACCTCTGTTATTAAGTTTAAGAAAACAATCATTTGTTATAAACTTTCATATATGTGTGTGTGTGTCTGTGTGTAAAAGTTATAGACAGTATATTTATCTATTTGGTTATGTGTGTTAAGTAGTTTCCTCCAGGATGAGGACAGACCACTAAGGACAAATTTGAGGTTTAAAGAGGCATAGAATAAAGGCTTGATCAAGCTCTCTTGCCACCTATGTTACGTCACGGTGCATTACATAGTGGCACATACATTCTATTGGTCTAAACTATAGGTGGGAGGTGCTCATGACACGGCACCTCTTGATTGGTGCTGAGCGTGTCATTCTAGCCAATTGGTACATGGTTCAGAGTCTGCCCAGGTTATCATGTGTTATTCAGTTTCAGCTTGTCTTTAAATTATAAGCAATATACATGCATTTCCTCTCTGTATGGTAAAAGTCTCAAATCTAATAAGACCAAGAATCCTTAAACCCTCTAACTTACACAGATACATTAACATATCTTGATGAGCAAGCAAATAATAAGGTAAATAATAAACATTCTCCTGTACAGAACTAAACAACAGAACAATAACAACATGTAAGCATCTGTCTGTCTTTAAATCTGATCAGGTTATTTAAATATTCATAAATTGTGTCTTTGTTTGCTTTTGCATTAGCTGAAGGCCTTTCAATTAGAAGGGGGGCATAATACTAAACAAATACCTAACATATGTATTTGCAGTACACGGTTTGCCGTATTTTCTTTATTTGCTTGTTTTAAAAGTATCTTGGAATCTTATTGTCAACACATTTTCCCTCTGGCCTTCTTTTAGTTTACACCTACATGCACTGGTAATCATTGACAACATTGCAAAAAACATGTAGAAATAACCACAAGCATGCAATATAAATTTAATCTTTCCCAGTTAATTAGTCAGTTAATCAGGTTTTGCATCAGAGAGGTTTTGACTGCTTTCATCTAATGATGGTATTCTATATAGGCTTAATCATATTTTGTAAGTAAAAACAAATGACATTTGGAAAGGTCAGGATGGAAATGATGGGACTCTCAAATCTGGGCTGCATGAACCTGCACCTTCTATTCCCCTTCCTCTTCTTATGCGTAATATTAGTTGATCTATCCACTTATCCCATTGATGGTCGAGGTCAAAGTCATCTTTATTGTCACATAACAGGTTTACAATACAATACATACACATTTTTAGGTGCAAAACAACTGCCGACTGCATATAAATATGACTATAATAATTTTCAAATAAGAATTTGAAATGTGCAAATAAAAATATAATAATACATAATATCAAACAATTGACATATGATGCTGTTGTGATAAAAAGTAAGATCAAGCTGTATTGTCTGAATCATTGACATTATCTTTACGATAAGGGACTTTACGATACCCTAAAGCAGTGCCTTAAGCATTAACACGTGTGGCTTCTCCAACACGATGGGAAATGTTTATGTTGAGGATGGGGCTACATTTGAATGCAGTTTAAGGCCTTATAGATCATGGAGATAACATGGTCAAAGGTCAAAGGAGAACAGCAGTGGAGTGTAGCTTGGGACTTTCCATTCCTCAGAAAGATCCTATGGAATTTCTAACTTCATTCGAGGAGAGACACCCATTTCGGCTTTATGTCTTCCCAGGCTATCCATGGCAAGACTGTTTGATGCAGATACTTTGTTATAAGAAACGTATTGGTAACCAAGTCAGTGTCAGCGGCAGTTTCCTTCATCATCTACACATCAACGAAGACTGATGCAACAAATATTGGCGTCACAAACAGGATCAGAGATGGCCTTCTGTGGCATTAGACGGCTTCAGCGTGCTTACTCCCGCTCCAGATTGACATCACGGTGAGTTTTCTCACTCATTTGGGGTGCTGGTTGGTAATCAAGAGCTATTTGTGCGGATTCAGGGGAAGATGTGTTGATGTTTGAAGTGATACTCCATCTAAATTGGGGCTTTATTGTGTCAAAGGACATAATAAAGATAAATAAAGAGGAATAAAGGAATATGGAAAAAAGTTATTTACTAAATATAAATAAAGGTAAACCTAGAATGCCAGATGTAACGTACTGTTGTGTTCTTATTTTGGAAGTAGAAATAAGGATGAACCGGAAACTTCTCTCAATTAAAGGTTATTTATCAATAAGCTGTGATATGATCTGTAACACACACACACACACACTCAGCTGAGGGGTACCCTGTGCTACTGATAAGAAAGAGACAGGCAGTTACTGTCTCCTCCCTAACAGATCCCACAGAATAACACCGTTTCTTTGTGTTACATTTGGTTTTAAGTCTTCCAGGTTGGGGTGTTGTCTTGTTCTTGATTGGAGGTCTT
>JAFBJU010000051.1:217785-235783 GCA_016785305.1 Colistium nudipinnis
TTTAAGAAGTATTCAAGATATAAGTATAAACAGTATACAATTATATTTATAAGGTATAAAGGGTTATGCTTATTTGATTATAATAATTCCACAAATCCCTCCTTACACACCATTTATGGTGTGTATAAATCAATTAAATCAATTCATATAAGCATATGGACTGTAACAAGTGATCAGTAGAATAATAGTAATGTATAAAAATTCAGTCAATATATAGTATCTCACTTCAAGTTTTGAGACACACTTCATGTCATCCATGATGAGCACAGGTTACATATGAAAACAAAATTCCAATAACAAAAAATTACATTTCAGACAAAGTTATCATCGTCTAAATCATCCATGAAGATAGAGTTATCTGGATACCCCTGAAGCAGGGACTGGCGCTCTTCTTTCATCAAGAACTGTCCCTGTTCCTTTGTTAGTGCTGTGGTGATTAAACGGGTTGTGAGGGTGCGTATACAAGGGATGCAACAGCATCCACATAAGACCAATATGGCTGACATAACTGCTATTGCAAGGAAAGCACTCATTATCAGGGTTTTATATTTACCAAACCATTTGTCTAAAATACCAGAAAAAGGATCATCTATCCCGCCGTTTCAGCCAGTTCTTCACTAAGAGTGGTCAGGCCCTGAAGTGCCTTGGTAACAGATCCATCAGGGGCGGTATTGTTGGGGATAAAAACACAACACATAGAGCCAAACAATTTGCAAACACCCCCTTTTTCAGCCAACAGCATATCTAACGCCAAACGGTTCTGCCAAGCCATAAGGCTGGTTTTATCTAATTGTTCATGAATGCCCCAGATAGCGTCTCTGGTATAGTTAACAAACCGTTGCTGGTTATAATAGATATAATTAATCCAGTCTACATTTTTGTTAACAGTTGGCCACAAAAATATGGATTCAAAACCTGCCGACACTTGATTTCTTGCTTTGAATTAATCTGGGACACCTCTAGGTACTCCTATAGCATCTATGTATACTGAGGAGCTAAAGCTCCCTCCTGGGGCTACGCGTTTAACTCTACTTTTGGTGTTTGGTTCTTCTCCTAAAGTCTGTAACTGATCTGAGGTCATGGATAAAGCATTGTTGGCATTACCAACTGTACTTAAGCACAGGTTCCCTTCCAGTTTTGTGGCAGGACAGGATACAGAGTTTTAGTTCCACAGAACCACCAAACGTCAGCTCTAGCACTGGTCATAGCTGTCATATTTACTCCATTTAACATATTGTTTTGGCCTACATGAGATGTAGTATTACACCATTTAAGTGTTCCTACATATTTACCTCCTCCCTGTATCTTAACTACACAGTCATAGGAACCCTCATATGCTGCAAAATGTGGTGGAATTACTGTCTTTAGGGCTTTAGGGAACAGTAGGGACAGAGATGTGCAATTAGCTGGAGGGTCAGGTGAGTATAGCTGGTACATGCATTGCAGTCCATCTGGGTCATTATACTTAGTTAATGGGAAGGGCATGGTACCTAAGCTGGGTCTAGCGGCTGCACAGGCTATACAGTCTGTCATTTTACTTTGTTTGGCTGAGTAAATCATCCAATCTATCCATGTGTTTTTATCTGCAAAACCTGTTTCTACTGCTAAAGTTTCTTGTATGGTAGATATATTAAGATAGGTCACTAATTTATCATTGGCTGGTAGTTCTTCTTGGGGAGTTGGAGGATCAGTTACTGGTTGGTTGGTGATGGAGAGCTGGGGTGATGGAGGAAGATCCTGAACCTCAATTCTAAAATGTCCTAGGGAATCTTTACCTTGATTTTCTACTCCTAATATATAAGGTCCTGTATCCTGTATACCAGGATTCCTAATGGTGATAAATAGGGGATTACACTGATTCGGGCCACATGGAGAAGGAGGTGTGCCTTTAATTATGCTTAAGCGTTGTAACAAATTTTCTCCTTTGTTTTTTCTAGCCTGTCCCTCTTTTGGTAGATAACCCCAATTTTGTGGACCTGTGTTCCACCCCACCATCCCCCATGTTTCACAATTTGAGCCAAATCCCCTACTGATCATCTGAATGCATATATATTTTTCTAGCCTGAGATAAGACATTTGCTCTCCATAGCAGGTAACTACACTACATAAGTCTATGTGGGCTGTTCTTGTTTTATCTTTGGTAAAATACAGAGTTGGTACAGTGCTGCGTTTCTGTCTAATTTGGGCGGGTTTGATGATGTCCTTTGTTAATGTAAATAGTTGTGTTCCCCACCAGACTAGGGGAAATACTATCAGGGTCACTAAGAAGACTAATAATACTAATGATCCTAAACCTCTCCAGTAGTCCTTGGATTTCCTTACTGAATGGTACTTTATATATCCCATAGTCTAAACTGAATGTCTTTTTCCGCTGTTTCTATGTTGTCAATCCGAATTATCATTACCATTTTGTTCCAGCACTGCCAAATCAGATCTAACTTCCGAGATATCTCTGGAAGGGGCCGATGCGGGTACACAATGCGTGAGGTGGTGCCAATTAGCTCCTGTTTTACCCTTTACCCGGAGCGCGTGTGAAGTGCGTTCCACAACTTCCCACGGTCCAGTCCACCTAGGGTTCAGCCACTTGCGTTTGTGTACTTTCACCCTTACCCAGTCACCAGGCCCTACAGGAGTCTCAGGAGGTTCTTCAAGTTCCTTCTCTGTGTTCTGGACCTGTGTAGACAAAACTCGAGTGATTTTAGTCAATGCCCCAATATATTCATCAGTCTATATCTGCCAGATGTCTAACACTGGACCACACCCTGCATCTCTAGGTGGTCCTGGCATTGGTCGACCGGTCAACAGTTCATGGGGAGAGAGATGAGTTTTACTGCTCTGTGAGGACCGCATAGACATGAGTGCCAAAGGCAAAGCATCCACCCACTTCAGTTTGGTACCATGACATGCCTTGGCTATTTTTCTTTTCAATGTCTGGTTGGCCCTTTCTACAATTCCTTGAGAAGCTGGATGATATACTGACCCAAATCTATGTTCAATCCCAAAGAATTTCTCTACCTCAGCTAGTTTTTGACTAGTAAAATGAGATCCGTTGTCGGATCGTATACAACGTGGAACTCCATACCTTGGTATGAGCTCGTTTTGTAGCCACTTCATGACTGTTTTAGCATCTTCTCGTTTACTAGGAATTGCCTCTACCCATTTTGTAAATAAGTCAATCATTACCAGCATGTATCGGAAGCCACGTACAACATTCTCAGCTCCCATATCAGTGAAATCAATGCATATTTCCTTAAAAGGAGCATCTGGTACAGGAAACCGTCCCATGGGACATTTGTATGTCCTTTTGTTGTTAAAAGCATTGCACGTTGTGCATTCAGTGACAAAATTCTCAACCATTTCTTCCATATATGGATGCCACCATAACTGTTCAATGTCCCTTTTAGTTCTTAATTTACCTACATGAGTCGGGCCATGTGCCTGTTTTATAAGCAAATGACACAACTTTGCTGGAGCTACAAGGCGACCATCGTGTGCTCGCCATAGCCCTTCTGACTTTTTAGCTCCCTTCAAAACCCACTGATTCTGTTCATATACTCCTGCATGTTCCTGCATCTCAGAGATATGTTCTTTAGTTAGCTGTCCCTCCTCAATGCTACTTAGGCAGATCATTTGTTGTTCATAACCTCCTGCTTTCTTTGCTGCCTTATCTGCTGCATCGTTCCCTCTGGCTACTGCTGTGTCTATTTTCTGATGACCCTTACACTTCATTATAGCTATTTGTGATGGCAGCAGTACAGCTTTCAAGAGAGCTTTAAGTGGTTCAGCGTGTTTTACTGGTGCTCTAGATGAAGTTAAAAATCCTCGTCTCATCCATTGTGGGCCATCTATATGTACTGCTCCATACGCATAAGCAGAATCTGTGTAAATGTTAGCTTTCTGCCCTTCGCTATGAACCAAGGCTCGAGTTAGGGCAACTACCTCAGCCAGCTGGGCTGAGGCAGGTTGAGGAATAATATCAGCTTCAATTGTGTGTGTGTGATTTCCTACTTGCCGAATTACAGCATAAGACGCTACGTTTCCGTCTTTTCCTTTATAACAATACCTTGGTATGAGCTCATTTTGTAGCCACTTCATGACTGTTTTAGCATCTTCTCGTTTACTAGGAATTGCCTCTACCCATTTTGTAAATAAGTCAATCATTACCAGCATGTATCGGAAGCCACGCACAATATTCTCAGCTCCCATATCAGTGAAATCAATGCATATTTCCTTAAAAGGAGCATCTGGTACAGGAAACCGTCCCATGGGAGATTTGTATGTCCTTTTGTTGTTAAAAGCATTGCACGTTGTGCATTCAGTGACAAAATTCTCAACCATTTCTTCCATATATGGATGCCACCATAACTGTTCAATGTCCCTTTTAGTTCTTAATTTACCTACATGAGTCGGGCCATGTGCCTGTTTTATAAGCAAATGACACAACTTTGCTGGAGCTACGAGGCGACCATCGTGTGCTCGCCATAGCCCTTCTGACTTTTTAGCTCCCTTCAAAACCCACTGATTCTGTTCATATACTCCTGCATGTTCCTGCATCTCAGAGATATGTTCTTTAGTTAGCTGTCCCTCCTCAATGCTACTTAGGCAGATCATTTGTTGTTCATAACCTCCTGCTTTCTTTGCTGCCTTATCTGCTGCATCGTTCCCTCTGGCTACTGCTGTGTCTATTTTCTGATGACCCTTACACTTCATTATAGCTATTTGTGATGGCAGCAGTACAGCTTTCAAGAGAGCTTTAAGTGGTTCAGCGTGTTTTACTGGTGCTCTGGATGAAGTTAAATATCCTCGTCTCATCCATTGTGGGCCATCTATATGTACTGCTCCATACGCATAAGCAGAATCTGTGTAAATGTTAGCTTTCTGCCCTTCGCTATGAACCAAGGCTCGAGTTAGGGCAACTACCTCAGCCAGCTGGGCTGAGGCAGGTTGAGGAATAATATCAGCTTCAATTGTGTGTGTGTGATTTCCTACTTGCCGAATTACAGCATAAGACGCTACGTTTCCGTCTTTTCCTTTATAACAACAGCCGTCGCTATATAAAGTCATGTCTGGTTCAGTCAGGGGTTCTGTCTCTAAGTCGTCTCGTATCTTTAGATCCTGTCGAGAAACAAACTCACAGTCATGGGGTTCATGTTCAGTAGAGTTAAATCCTTTGGCCATATTTACTTTCCCTGCCTCATATGTGATGTGTGGTTTTTTCAATATTTCAGAAATCTTTATCTTTCTGGCTGGGGAAAATGTAAAAGCCTGTGAATTTAAGAATGCTACTACTCCATGTGTGGTGTTTACTTTAAGGGGGTGACACATAACAACATGTGCAGTTTTCTCAATAGTCTTTGCAATGGCTGCTAGGTGTCTTGCACAGCCTGTTTGTCCTTGTTCAACATTGTCGAGTTTTGAGCTGTAATACATGAGGATATTCCTATCTCCCCCTTTTTTCTGAAACAGGACTCCATTGACTATCCCTCCTGTTTCGGAAACATCCAAATGAAAATCAGAGGTATAGTCCGGGGCGCAAAGATGAGCAGCCTGTCTGAGAGGGCCTCCTCCCCTGCATTAGTCCAAATGAGCTCCGCGGTAAGGTTTCTGTTACCTACTTCCGACAACATGTCCCTCAGAGGTTGTGTGAGGTTGACATAGTCCGCAACATGGGGTCTGCTGTAGCCCGTGAGACCCAAAAAGGACAGCAAATGTTGAACTGTTCTGGGCTTACCATGCGAGAGTATGGAAGTTCTTTGGGAGTTTGTGAGAGTGAGGCAGTTTGAAGAGATTAGTCTTCCAAGGAATGTCACAGTCCTTCGCGCTACCTGTGATTTTTCTTTTTTCACTTTGTAGCCTGCATTTGCCAAGAGAGTAAGCAGTCTTTCCGTGGCATCCAAACATGCTGCAGCTGTGGGGCTGGCGAGTAATAAATCATCAACATATTGGATCAGCGTAACATCCGGGGGTAGCTCCAATTCCTGGAGGTCTTGTCTCAGTGCCTGATTGAACATCCCTGGGCTGTCTTTGTAACCTTGCGGCATTCTGTTATATGTGTATCTTTGTCCGTCATAGGTGAAAGCAAAAATGTCTTGTACAGCTGGATCTAGTGGTAGACAGAAAAATGCATTTGCCAAATCAATCACTGAGAAGTAGGTGTGTGTTGGGTTCAGATTCTGGAGTGCTACGTACGGATCTGGAACTGGAATGTTCTGAGTAATTGTGGCTGCGTTAATTTCTCTAAGGTCATGCACCATACGCCAGCGTTTGTTCCCTGGTTTAGGAACAGGAAGAATAGGGGTGTTCCAGGGAGACGTGGTATAACGTATTACTCCCGCAGTCAGCAATCCATCAATTGTAGCTCCGATACCTTCAGTTTGTTCTGGTTTCAGTTTGTACTGAGGGCGCCAGCATGGATGCTGGCCAGATTTCAGGGTGACAGACACAGGATGAGATGGGACATAGCCGACATCATAGTCGCCTGTATCCCAGAGATACCTTGGAATTCTGTTGAACATGTTTTCAGTGTCCGAATGATTAGTGAATTCCCTACCATGATCTCTTTCCAAATCATGTCTTTCCATTTTACCCTGATCACTGGCATGGTGCTGTATTCTCCACATGGTGCAATCTTCTGAACACCATAGTTTGGGTGAAGTTGTGGGCAACCATGTGAGTGTCAATGCTCTCTTGACCATGGGACCTAAGGAGCGGGCTTCGGTGCCAACAGCTATTGCGAGGGTTACATGTGGAACTGCTTCATCTGTAAGGGCATACCACAACATTTGATCCAGAGATAATTGACAGTGAGCAGCCACACCCTCTTTCCCTACAAAGATGTCCTTCACCACGACATCCTCAATAGTGCCATATTTTTCTTCTGCCCATCCTTGTTCATATTCATCATCAGGACGTCGGAGATAGTTGAAAGTACAGTGTAAAGGGTCAATTGGAGGTCCATATGGTGCCAATGTGTTGATCCATGGTTTCCATTCAATGAAGGTCCTCTGGACATGAGGTGTGTCGGGTCCCGTAGTGAGTAGACGGCTCCAAAAAACCTGAGTCTTGAGTATGACTTGCATTCAGGATTAATATGCGCTGGTTGTTTTCATAATGCCCCGTCACAGGAACTTGGCCCGGAAATTGTAGGATGAGGCCATCACCGGAACATAGTATACGGACTCCAGTTTTGACCAGAAGGTCTCTGCCCATTAAATTGACTGGGCATTTGGGAGCGTATAGGAAAGGATGGCGGAATTGTTGCTTTCCAACTGTAGTGACCAATGGGACAGTGTATCTCTGATCTTCAGCTTTTCCCGAGTATCCAACTGTTCGAAGGGTATTTGTAGAAAGAGGAGATTTTTGTCCCACTAAAGATGTAAGACACGATACAGCCGCTCCAGTGTCCACCATCATTTCTACTTTTTGACCTTCAATTATACAGGTTACCATTGGTTCATTTTGTGGGGGAATGATTTCACCTGCAGTTGGATCCTCTGGGCCCCCTCATTGCTGGGCAAGTTCCCATGCAGTAGATGGCATTTGGTAGGCATTTTGAGGAGCACCACCTCTGGGGTAATTTAATCCTCCTCTTCCTCTCCCTGGGCCTTGTGATCCACCTCTTCCTCTTGGAGGGAACTGAGGGGGCATCTGTGGACAGTCTTTGGCCCAGTGATCCAGGTATCCACAATGGAAACAGCTGTTGTTCTGGTTTCCACGTCCTCTTCCTCTCTGATAATTGTATTGCCGCCATTGTCCCCTTGAGGCCCGTCCTTGATAGGGGTATGGAGCTGGGCCTGGCCATGCTGTCCAGTCTGCAGTTTGCCCGTGAATATGAGTTTGTGCTTCTTGTAATTTCTTCAGGGAACGTTCTTCTGCTTCTTGTTCAATTACAGCAATGTTGGAACCCATAACCATTTGTTTATTGTCTTTCTTTTTTCTAAAGGCGTCATTATCTCTCTCTGCCACTTGTAGCTTTAAAAGTCGTTTGGTGAGTGTTTTGAGTTCATCATCCTCTTCTCCTTGCGTTCTCTTATGCTTGAGGTCGTGATGTATTAGATATCCTCTCCATTCTTCATCAGATTTGGTGTCCAATCCCACTACATCATCAAGTCGATTCTGCACCTCTTTTGGAAGGGCTTTGATGACGGCATTACGCCACACCATGGTCACAGCTGGAGAGGTATCATGTCTCTCTCCAGTGCTGTCCAACCAGACTTCTTCACATCGTTTCATGAAGATATGCATTTCTTCATCCAAACCCTTTTTCAGGCTTGACAGGGCGGTGAGGCTACGAGTGGTAGGGTAGTGGCTACGCAGTGCGTCCCAATACTGAGTTCGGACAATGTTGAAGGGATGCTCATCACTATGTAGTTGACAGCCTGCCTGTTGATCAATAGTGCGGGTACGTATTCTTCCTTCCATACGCAACAGCAAGGCTCTTACATCTCCCAGACAGATTTGATCCGCAGCTGTATATTTCTCCATCTCGCTGATCCACTTATGCGCACCTGTAGTTAGAGGCGGGAGCTTAGCCACTAAATTCTCCATATCCCTGTGGCTCCATGGCTGGTAGACTAGCGGCCCCGTAGAAGTTGCAATGAGAGGGGCCTGGAGTCCGGTTAATATACCCTGGACAGCTTGATTCTTCTGTGATCTTGTTCTTCTGGCCACACAATCTTGTTCAGAGACCTGCAGTTTACCTCCATGTATCCTGAGGCTTTTTAATGGAAACGGCAGTTCTATTCGGCTTCCCTCAGAGTCTGAGCAAGATCCATCCGAATTGCTGCTCCTGTTAGAGTTGCTATTGCCGTTGGATAATCGTTGTTCATCTTGTACCTCTGTTTCTTTATGTGTTTGTTCTTCCTCATATTTTTGTTGTCCTCGTGTGTCTTCATCCTCACTCCCGGCAGAATACCCAGTCCTTTGGAGTGTTCTTTTGGGGACTTTCTTCCTTGCTCCTAATTTTCTCTGGTTTTCTTGTTGCTCTGCCTCCTCTTGGGCAAGTAGATTTCTTTCCATTGCGTACCGGTCTTCTGACCTTCTCTTGCCTAGGTTATCTTCTGTTAACGGTACCATCTTGGGATGGGGAGAAAGTGAAGTAGAGGTGTCATATTGCAGACTAGTCTCCACTATTTTGTTTGCATTCTTTGCAAGATCCTCTACAATGTGCAACAACCTGTCTATTCTACGGTCTTTGTCTGTGTCTTCTAGGTCTAGCATTCCTCCTGAGACTTTAACTGAAGGAGCCTGCACAGCTGGTGGGTAGAATGAATTGCGTGTAGTGACATGAGCATTGGCTGGGGGTGCTGTTGGATATTGATTATTTTCCGATGTTAATATAGGGTACAATCTCTCAATTTCCTGTGCTTCTTCTGCTTTTACAGGGGATTCGTCTACTTCCGGTTCACTCAAGGCTTCCTGTTGATTTGCTTCCCCATAAATACTTTCTATTTGAGGGGGAGTCACATGTTTTAGGTGGAGGAGGAGACATGCAGCTCTATTTTTCCTTCGTTCTGCTTTGTCTTTAGCACACTTGGCTGCTCCAGACTTCCTTCTTCCTGCTTTTATCCATGCACTTTCACTTTGCTGATGTTCACCTTTTTCATAAGTCCATATTGCTTTTCTGTGGGTGGCTGTCGGACCTGGTTCTTCACCAGCTGGAAGCAATCCTCGATCCTGCCAATGTGTAATCAACTTTTCCATTTGTTCATGCACCTTTTTTCTTTCTCGTGGTGCTGTTGTAGTATTTAATGCCATGTACATTTTTTCAATCAAGTCTTTAGTGGAACCAGGTTTTGCAACCTGGTCCATGTTCTTGTCCATCGATTTTTTTTGGGGGGGGGGATTTGCAGTATAATAAGCGGCAATGGGCGTGCAGTATGTATATAGATGTATTATTGTCGTGTATAGGTTGTGATATCAGAAGTTACGAATATAATATAATAATGTTCACTAGTGTATGATATCTAAATGTTCTCAATTGGGTTTTATCTAACGTCCACTAGATGGGGCTATTGAGTCAGTCCTGCGTCAAAAGTCTGACAGTCACGGCTTCATAAATTCCCCAACTTTTTCATAATTCTGTGCCCTTCTTAAGTATATATTCTTTTTCGGAACAGTTTTCTGCTCACTTTTCCTCCTTACTCTAGGAACACTTGGTCAGTTTTTATGGTCTTTGCCTTGGTAAATTTTTATGGTCTTTGCCTGGAAACTGTCCCTTTTGATGTGAGTTTTTTTTTTTTTTTCACACTCAGGTTTTCAACAAAAGACACACCCAAGACTTTACTACTTTACTGTGAAACATGCTGCTCAAAACAGCCTTTCACTACACACAACAAATAAACACCCTATCCTATAGTCCCTTTGTTTTCTTAGACTTATTATTTACTTTTTAACTTTTAAACTATGCTTGTCCAATGGAGCTATTATAAGCAAGAATATGCAAGGACCGTCGTCACTTGACACGTAACCCACAGCACTATAATCACTATCCCAGATAGGCCTTTACAAGGTCTTATCTCCACTGCCACAACACCAAGTTTTCTCAAACTGGGCCTTTTAACAAAAAGGTCTTTATTCTAAACTATGCTTGTTAGACGGAGATGAAGTATACTAATGGGACTAAGTAACGACCGTCGGCTCTTTACCCGTAATCCACCGCACACATCACTATTCACAATAGGCCTGAAAAGGACCTTTCTCCGTAACAACACCGAACCTAATCGGGCCTCCTAGGTCTTTATACTAAACTAACTTTTAACTATGCTTGCTCAACAGGGATGATTAATACCAGTATGGGACTAAGCAAAGATCGTCATCTCTTAACCAGTAACCCTCCCAGCATAAATCACTATGATATAGGCCTTCAAAAGGACTTATCCCTGCTGCAGCAACACTGTGTTTTCTTTACACAGGCCTCCTAGGTCTTAAACTATACAACCAAACAGGACTGCATCCTGGCCTTTCCAAAAGGTCTTCTCAATCTAAATCCGGTTCCGGTGCCTCCCTGAGGTCTTTTAGCGCTTTATTTCACATACAATTAGCAACATTCATTTATACAAACCATATCACAGAAGTCTTTTATTTCCTTAGGAATTATCCTTTTTACCAAAAATGTTTTTTCTTTTTTGTTTATCTTTTATTTATTTATTTTTTAATCAGTTTTAGCAATAGAGACTTTCCGGTGGGGAATGTCGCTGACACTCGTACCTAATTTTACTATCATATAACTATGCAGATTTGTATATAACAGGTTCTGCTTACCTTTAATTTAGGGCCCATGTACGAGTGTCAGACGATCATGATCCTCCGGTCCTCGTCTCTGCTTTTCCAAAGTATCGCGTCGGGGTCACCAATTTTGTTGTGTTCTTATTTTGGAAGTAGAAATAAGGATGAACCGGAAACTTCTCTCAATTAAAGGTTATTTATCAATAAGCTGTGATATGATCTGTAACACACAAGTACCATGCAAGATTAATGAAGACAGGGCCCACACAACGGTAAGACATGTTGCATTTTAGCTACTGCGTGAAAGACGGCAAGGAAATAGTCAGAATTTGTTATAAAAACTGGGGAAAACCCTGGCCAGGGGAATTGACAAAATAAAAAATATAGCATAAAGATGAGAGGAAGATGAGAGGAAGAAGTGAAAAAGGATAAGGAACATAAGTGAAAAAAGAGATGGTTTTAGAAAAATAAAATAGGAGTGCTGAGCAAGCCTAAGAGTAAAACTGTGTGCATTGAGCATGCAGTGTGAAGTACAGTGTTACAATTTGTGTTAATAGTTTTGATGAAATTAGATGTGTGAACTGTACATGAGTCGACGTTAAAATTTAGGATCCAGTAATCACAGTTATCTTTGTCTGTGTGTGCTATGTGGTGATGCGCTGTTAGAGCTCTGTGTCTGTGTGTGCTGTGTGATGGACTTTCTTTGTAGGATATTTGTTTATGTGCAAGTGTGGAATTATAATCAAAAGAAGCATAGCCCTTTATACCTTTATAATTGAATACTGTTTATACTTATATCTTAAATACTTCTTAAACCTTTGTATCACTAAGATACTCACTATATGGTAGTTTTCACCAATTTGCCCACATTCCAATGAAGATATTTATGGTGTCTCACGAACCAGAGATTATGGGGGCCATAAATTATGCAATAGGTTCCGGGGAGGGTTACAAATTAGTTGAGTAAAATAAATATAACGAGAACAGATTTACACATGCCAAGGGAAGGAGTTTTGGACTATGACCTAAGGACATCTAATTGGGAGGAACATTGTCCACAGGATACTGGACAATGATAGGACAAGAAAGCCACATGGACTAAGACCTCCAATCAAGAACAAGACAACACCTGAACCTGGAAGACTTAAAACCAAATGTAACACAAAGAAACAGTGTTATTCTGTGGGATCTGTTAGGGAGGAGACAGTAACTGCCTGTCTCTTTCTTATCAGTAGCACAGGGTACCCCTCAGCTGAGTGTGTGTGTGTTACAGATCATATCACAGCTTATTGATAAATAACCTTTAATTGAGAGAAGTTTCCGGTTCATCCTTGTTTCTACTTCCAAAATAAGAACACAACACAAGTGATGCATAAAATATGAATATAAAGGGAGTGATTGGTTAAAGGAAATGTATTAACTTATAAGGGAAGACATCTTTTGCCTCTTTAGTGTAAACCTATGAGCCTTTTTCCAGAGGACTTTGATATAAATTTGAGCTGATTGAAATGATTAAAATAAGCCTAATCGAGGACGTTAAATATATCTGTTAATATATTTATGAGCCTATTAGAGGACGTTAAGATAGTTGATAAAGAATATGAAGAGAAGTAAAGAGACCAGCAAGGATGTTTCAGTTAGCACAAACACATACACCTTCAAGGGGGAGATAAAGAGGGGAAAGAAAACTCGCATGATAAAGTTTAGAACTGGAAAATACATTCTGGTTTAACATATAGGATTTGTTGGTGCATAGTTTCTCTTTTTCTCATTCTGCCTATTTATCTGTAAGTGTGTGTGACCACATTATGCTGTGAATTTTGACTGTTCAAAGAGCATATGGTCTTATTTAAATGGAGGAAAAGATAGTTTGAACTGCTAGAGAATACAGTTTTGTATTTTGGCTGTCGATTAGGAGGATACAGCTCTGATTTTGTGTGTGCTCTTTGACTGTGTTTGCTGTGCTAAGGGTGCTCTTACCCTAGGGGAGAGTGGACAGGAAGCTCACTCTCTGAAGGACAGTCTGTACTGGAAGTTCTTGATAAATTTAAAATGAGTGGCTAAAATTAAGAGGTGGAGTAAGGGGTGGAGTCCCGTCTGGAGCTCAAATAGTTATATTACTTTTTAGAAGAGGAGTGGCGAAGGAGCCCTCCCTCTTCTATTCTCTCTCTGTGAGAGTTTACAGTGATTTGCTGCAGTTGTTGATGTAAAAAAGCAGTCTAAGGTTAAGATAGAAGGTCTGTTCACATATACTGGGGAAATTTCAAATCATTTTTGAAATCATTTAGGCTTGGCAACATATTGACTAATTAATGCATTTAGTCAATTAATGGAATATTGTTGATTTGTGGAAAAGATAATTGGGTTTAAGAACTGTTGAGTGATGTGAATGCTGGTTTCATTGTCTGTGCACGATCTAGTGTGATTTAGATCTTGAACATTGAAATTGTTTTGACACTAAGATAAATGGGTGTGATCAGATGCCTAGGGTGATAAATAAGATATTTTCCTGTCATAGTGATTATATTTGGGTAGCCTTTGGAGTTGGCAAGTTTATTTGTTTTTTGATTGAGTGAGTTAATACGGTGCTTTATAAATATATTTAAAATACAAAGATATAAGAGAGACAGCATAATGTCAAAGATGGACATCAAAATAACAAAAGAAATCACTCATGTTGATGTAGTACAGAAGAATAATTCCCTTGTTAGAGGCATTGCAAAAATCTCTAGAAAATAGAGTAAGCGTTGGCCAGACATTGAACAGCCTTGGCCAGTGGAAGGGACTATTAACCTGGATGTGATTAAAACAATACAGGTGCTTGTTGCCACATATAAGGTTGAGCAGAGGAAAGGCAAAAGGGGAAAGAGACGTAAGGAGAAAAAACAGACAGAACTTACAATTCTGCATCTGTTTGAAAAGGAGGGACAGAAATTGGTAGAAGCTGCAAAAAGTAAGAGGGAAAGTAGCATAGCAAAAATAAATAAGAATGAACAGGAAACAGCGAGATTAATGAAGGCAGTTGATGCACCCTACTCACATACGGCATCAAAAAAGAAGCCCCCGCCTTGTGACCATCAGGTGAATTTTATAGATGTTTAACAGGAAGTGAAAGTGAGAATGATTCAGAGGAAGCTGGTGGTGGATATGACCTAGCAGTTAGACGTATGTTCTTAATATCTTCTTCCGGTAGCAGCCAGTACAGGGAAAGACAATGATGGTTGCAGAGCGTTAAAAGAGATTAAGAGAAGTATAAATAGATGCCTTGTGAATATAAGTAAATCTACCACTCCAGAAAGCCAACAAGCACTGGAACAACAATTAGAAGAGCTGCAGATAACGGACAAAAAATTACAGCAGAGCAAGTCTCATAAGTCAGGCACTGACTGGCACAGGCTGACCCGATAAAATGTGTCCAGCGATTGTTTGACGGCAACATTTAGACTACAAGCCATGGCAAAATACTGACATGTCACACATACTTGAAAAGTTACCCCCTCTTCAAGATGGAGCTCATCCTTGGATTTCAAAATTGGAAGAGGTCATGGTGGGAACACAGCTTGCCATGGGAGAAATTAAGAGAGTTTTGGCTAGCCTTGTTGGGGTCCCAGCTATGGAGGAGATATTGCAGGCAGCACACCTTGATAGATATGTGGCAACTGGGGTGTATGATCCGGAATTGCTTGCTGCAAGTAGAGTGGATGTGGAAGGCATTGAGGGATGCATTTCCAACGAACATACACCCTGATAATATTCTGATTGAGGCATTGTGTGCACAGGAAAATCCAAGGGCTTATGTGTTAAGGGCTCATCAAGCATGGAGAAAGGTCACAGGACATGACCCAGATTTGAATCAAATGGAGTCATCAATTTTGTGAAGCAAAATACAGAAGGGTCTGCCCCTACCAGTGAGAAGCAAATTGGTAGAGGTTGTTCGTCTTGGAAGCATGACAAAAAGCGTTAATACAGATCACATAGCTCATCAAGTTGAGCTAAATTGAAAAAAGGAGCATGATCAGAAAGAGCAGGACCAGGACACTCTCAGAAAACTTAACCAAAAACAGTTGGTGGACAGTAAGAATAAGGAGAAAACACAAGCTGTGGTTATGCAGAGTCCGACTCAACCAAATCATCTGCCACCACAACCGCAACAAGGCTATTCACAGCCAGTTTTTGGATAAGCATGAATATATTAGAACGGCAGTCCCTGATGCTATGGAAGTGATACCTTTGAAGGGTAGATATTGTTTTTGTTCAAATGATACTCATGGAGGACATGGTATGTTTATGGGAGAATCACAATGTGATAGCTATATGATGCAATTTGAAAAACGTGATCGACAGGCTGTTAATGGGATGTATACGGTGACCTTTCATGTGCCGCATTGTCGACACAGTAAAACTTTACCAGGTAATTTGACCATAGGAAATTAGATATTGGTGGATTTGTGGTAATAATGCATACATATTTCTACCTTATGGGTGGACTGGATGTTGTTACATGGCAACATTGAAACTTCCGTATGATGTTTTTGCTGTTCAGAAGGGACAGGAACCTGATGAGGTTAACTCTATTTCTGGAAAATTCTGGAAATAGGTGGAAAACAGAATTGGCATTGTTTCCCAACTTGGAGGATCATTTTAGGGGAGAAATGGGGTATAGGATTGTTTCCATGGTATTGTGTAACATTCTTAGCTGACCATATTGACAGTATTACTTGCACCTTGCAAGGTTTTGGAAATGGGAGCCATAGTGGTTCAGATGGCTGCTATTCTATCACTGTGTGTGATGTTTTGTTTTTGTACACTGTTGTTGACCTTTGCTAAGGCTATGCTATTGAGATGGGTAGGAGTAGTACTACCTGGTGATAACAGTCAGCTATTGCCGCTTTTCCGTCAGACTGACCTAAGCGTCGACAAGGAGGATATAGTGATAAGAGAAGAACTGGTAGAGAAATATAAATTTTAAATATCTAATTACATCATAGGCTCAACTCACTTTTGGAAGGGAATGTGCATGGTCAAAGGGGGGAAATGGAAAATGTTTATCATATGTTGAAATAATGTGAAAGAATGATAAAAACTGAATGTATTATACTGCATCTGATATTTGTGCAAGATACTGGTTGGTGCTTTTTCTTCCGAGGACAATATATGGGAGACCACTTCGAGGGTGGCTAAGCGTTCAAATGTCCTTACAACCTAATGGACTCAAACATTCAAATATGGTTGATGAAAGATGAGGATGAAAATGGATGGAGGACCCTGAACAAGGACAACACAATGACGGGTTTTGCTCAAAATATGATTGTAGTTATGAGGTGCAAAGTTCTTTCACTCAAAATGAAGTCTGTAGCATTGAATCCATTCATCTATACTGAATACATGTTGTCACAGCTTGTAACCACAAAAGACAAGAGGATATAATACTTTGTTGTGGTGTGTAGGAACTGAAAATGTTGAGCAAATCTTTTAACAAGTATGTTATTACACCTTTGAGGCTAGGGCAGTACTTGAATATGGTATCTTTAAACAATTGGATCAACTGACAAGTGAAAAGTACTATGCTTCCTACATTGTCCGCAAGATTCCAACCTGCGCAGGGAGACCCCAATGGATTTCCCGTCCATCGCATTAAACACACTCAGCTTCAACAACCACTACGGATCTATTTTCACATCAATAAAGTGGAGATACCGGTTATTAACGGTAGGAATGGCAGACAAAGCCTTACCATGCCAAAACATGTTTCTAAGGGCAATTACAACAGTTAGAGACAAAAGAACACTCAGATGGCCGGGAATCGAACCCGGGTCAACTGCTTGGAAGGCAGCTATGCTTACCACTATACCACCATCGCCAAATAAGCCAGAGGCTGCCTGCTGCATGGAATTTATAATGGTTAAAAATGAAGATATAGCTCAGATAAAGAGGATCTATCAAGAAAAGTGGAGAAGGTGCACAGTTCTTTCACTCAAAATAAAGTCTGTAGCGTTGAATCCATTCATCTATACTGAATACATGTTGTCACAGCTTGTAACCACAAAAGACAAGTGGATATAATACTTTGTTGTGGTGTGTAGGAACTGAAAATGTTGAGCAAATCTTTTAACAAGTATGTTATTACACCTTTGAGGCTAGGGCAGTACTTGAATATGGTATCTTTAAACAATTGGATCAACTGACAAGTGAAAAGTACTATGCTTCCTACATTGTCCGCAAGATTCCAACCTGCGCAGGGAGACCCAAATGGATTTCCAGTCCATCGCATTAAACAGTCAGGTTCAACAACCACTATGGATCTATTTTCACATCAATAAAGTGGAGAAACCAGGTTATTAACGGTAGGAATGGCAGACAAAGCTTTACCATGCCAAAACATGTTTCTAAGGGCAATTACAACAGTTAGAGACAAAATAACACTCAGATGGCCAGGAATCAAACCCGGGTCAACTGCTTGGAAGGCAGCTATGCTTACCACTATATGACCATCGCCAAAGATGCCGGAAACTGACTGCTGCATGGAAAGTATAATGGTTAAATAGGAAGATATAGCTCAGATAAAGAGGATCTATCAAGAAAAGTGGAGAAGGCGCAAAGTTCTTTCCCTCAAAATTAAGTCCACCGTGTTGAATTCATGCAACTATACTGAGTACATGTTGTCACAGCTTGGAACCACAAAAGACAAGTGGATATAATACTTTGTTGTGATGTGTAGAAACTGAAGATGTTGAGCAAATCTTTTAACAAGTATGTTATTACACCTTTGAGG
>JAFBJU010000056.1:0-50693 GCA_016785305.1 Colistium nudipinnis
GACCAAAAACCTCATAGTATAGTATGTCGTCCGAAAATGACAAAAAAAATCAAAAAAATCAAAACATGCATAAAAACATGCAAAACGCTCATATATATGACTGAGATAAAGAAAAGAGAAAAAAGTAAAAAAAAAATGTTTTGTATTTCTTTGAAAATGTGAACAAAAATGTCATAGTATAGCGTGTCGTCCGAAAATGTCAAAATAGTCAAAAAATAAAAAAAAATATTAAAAATGCAAAAAAATATGGAAAAAGCTCATATATATGACTAAGGTGAAGAAAAGTGAAAAAATATATATATATATTTCATCTAAAATTTGAACAAAAACGTCATAGTATAACATGTCATCTGAAAATGTCAAAGTCAAAAAATGAAAAAAATCAAAAAATGCAATAAAACATGCAAAACGCTCATATATTTGACTGAGATAAAGAAAAGTGAAAAAAGTTAAAAAAAAAATGTTTTGTATTTCTTTGAAAATGTGAACAAAAATGTCATAGTATAGCATGTCGTCCGAAAATGTCAAACAGTAAAAAAAAAAAAAAATTGTCAAAACATGCATAAAACATGCAAAACGCTCCAATATATGACTGAGGTGAAGAAAAGTGAAAAAATATATATATATATTTCATCCAAAATTTGACCAAAATCGTCATAGTATAGCATGTCGTCCAAAAATGTTGAAAATGTCAAAAAAGTCAAAAAAGTCAAAAAAGTCAAAAAAGTCAAAACATGCATAAAAACATATATGACTAAGGTAAAGAAAAGTGAAAAAAGTGAAAAAAATATATTTTTTGTATTTCTTCGAAAATTTGAACAAAAACATCATAGTATAGCATGTCGTCCGAAAATGTCAAAAAAGTCAAAAAATGAAAAAAAAAATATATGCAAAAAAACATGCAAAACGCTCATATATATGACTAAGGTGAAGAAAAGTGAAAAAAGTGAAAAAAATATATTGTTTGTATTTCTTTGAAAATTTGAACAAAATCGTCATAGTATAGCATGTCGTCCGAAAATGACAAAAAAAAACAAAAAAATCAAAACATGCATAAAAACATGCAAAACGCTCATTATATGACTAAGGTAAAGAAAAGTGAAAAAAGTGAAAAAAAAAATTTTTTGTATTTCTTTAGTATAGCATGTCATCCGAAAATGTCAAAAAAGTCAAAAAATGAAAACAAAAAATATATGCAAAAAAACATGTAAAACCGTCATATATATGACTGAGATCAAGAAAAGTGAAAAAAGTGAAAAAAAAAAATCTGCCAAAATTTGATAAAATACGTCATAGTATAGCATGTCGTCCGAAAATGTCAAACAGGCAGAAAAAATCAAAATTGTCAAAACATGCATAAAAACATGCAAAATGCTCTAATATATCACTGAGGTGAAGAAAAGTGAAAAAAATAAAAGGGTAAAAAATTTACAAAAAAAGAATTTTTGTTCTTTTTTTTTTTAGCATTCTGTCCAAAATTTGACCAAAAAAGCCATAGTATAGAATGCTCTCTGAAAATGTAAAAAAGTCAAAAAAGGAAAAAAAAAATGAAAACATGCAAAATGCTCAAATAGATGAGATGGGCAAAGAAAATCGTCACACCTTTCTTGATGAAGGACTGCAGGACGAGTGTGCCAATCTTCATTCCTCCTCCCGATCTCTCCATCACTGCAGGTATCAAGCAAAGAAGCCAAAAATAAAAATAATGCGGTTGAAATTCTTTATGAATCATTTGCTCTTCCTGTTACACGTCCCGAATCAAATCTTTTGGAGTGACAGACGCAAAACGATTACAGACGTACGACCGCATGAAAATGTTCACTTGAACCCTTTTCTTTCATGTTGGGAAACGGTGAATCGGATTTCAAGTCCTGTGGACGGATGGATTTTAAAGAGGAGAAAGTGCATTTCACCACCGGGTGGCGCTGTTTCTCCACCATCCTCTCACTTCCTGTGCCAGGCCACAGGAACCAGTTCCCTGACGGTAGACGTCTGTCCCAGGTACACAACGTTGAGAACACAAAGGGTTCTTAGCCTCCTCCTTCGGTTCTACCCGTTTTTTTTTCTTCTTCCTTCTCGTTTATTCCAATAAAATTCAGAAATCAAACTTTTGGGGAAAAGCCTTTTTATTAAAAGTCATGTACAAAAGGAATGTTGGGTTTCTATAAATCGTTGGTATATACACACACCGCATGGTTCACCTTCAGCCAACACATCTTCATACAAAGCGTAGCTTCAGATCTGCGCGGCTTGGATGCACCCAGGAAAACAAATGTGTCGCGCACAGGATTGAACGACGCATTTTTCACTTCACATCAAGCCCGTTGTTCCCTTTGCTCCGACTATAAAAACCCGTTCGAAAAAGGGACATTCATGAGGTGAGAGGTGGGCGGGGACACAGAGGCCAATGGTCAAACTATTGAATGAGCACCAAACCGATTGTTTTTGACTCATTACATTAAATTCAATGGCAGAAATAATAAAGGTTGAGCTTCAAAGATTATTTATACACCTCCTGTTTTATTTGTACCGTTCAGACGATTTTTTTCTCTGAATTATTTTTGACTTCTCCACCGAGGCCCTTTTTGCGGATGAAACATGTCCCCTGAGATAAAGCCGGTCTAAATCCGATTCCGTTTTTTGCTTCTTCAATAGTTTCATCGTTGACAAAAAAAAGTAAAAATCCACGTACTGACGGTTGATGGTGGAAGGCTTGGTTTGCGTGGTCGAGCTAAAATTGAAAAAGAGAAAAAAACGTTTCGACCGAATGCGCGAGGAAATATTGCGGGTCAAAGCTCTCAATTATTTCCAATCTCCAGCTGTGCTCGTTGGACACGGTTGCTGTGAGAATGTGATCAGAAACACCTGAGCCTCCTCCAGGAGAAGGGAAACCAGATTACAGGAATGGGATCCCCCCTCCTGGTGGTCAGACCCGATCTGATCCCATTCAGGTCCACAGAAATGCGCCAGAAGCGATCGTTTTACTCACCAGGCCTCGATCCACTTTACAGACCGACTCCTCGTACCTGTTTGTTGCAATCAGAGCCAGCAGCCAATCACCAGGGAGCGTTCGATCAGGTGGCAAGGGGTGCAGCCAATCGGATTCGGTGGCGCGAAACTGAACCAGGAAGTCTTGCTTTTCCATGTGGACCATGTCATGCGGCTAAAAGAGGAAATCTTCGATATTTCCTGTGTTTTGAATGCTTTTAATAAAAGAGTCCTTAACTTTGATCTGAGTTTTGCATCTTAAACCTCAGAATCCATCGTGACTTTGGTTTTTTAGAGTTATAGAGGGTGAAGGTGGAATAAAAGTGTGATGGAGGTCTCGTTGGGTTGCTTTGAAAAGTTTTCTGCCCCTGAAAAATAAGCGCATCCCAGAACCGGAGCACAGTGGTGATGATGTCATCGCATTGGATTGGCTCACGAGGAGCAGTGTGTGTGTCGGTAGGTCCCGGCGTCCTGGGGCGAGAGGTCGTGCATCTGGCTCAGGACGTGGAACTTTGAGCCCCAACGCGACAGCCTGTCGTTGATGATGGCTCCTCCCTCCTCCTCTTCCTCCTCCTCCTCTTCTTGGGGACGCTGTGGTACGTCCGAGCCCAGCGAGCTGAGGCTCCCCGCCGCCGACCCCGCCCCCTCCACGCACCACACGTGGAAGGCGTCCGGCGGGAAGGCCTCGCCGTCGTTGTCGGCCTCCCAGACGATTCGCGCCACGTAGCTCTTAAAGTCCACGTGGGCCCGCGACCCCGGGGGGGCGGGGTCAACGTAACCTTTGCTCGCGTGCCAGTGAGAGGCGTAGGGGTCGGGGGTCGGGGCTTGGTGGCCGTGCGGGATGCTGAGGTAGGGCAGGGCGGAGCTGTAGGAGGAGCCGGACGGGTGGGCGTCGTCCTGGGAGCCGGGCGAGGACTGGACGAGCGGGGCGGCGGTGCAGGAGGAGGACTGGGACAGACTGGAGCACAGGGGACGCTTCAGCTCCGTGATGTCATAACCATTCTGACCGACAGGGGGAGACGGTGAGCGGAGGTTAGTGACCACTTTATTAGGGACAGAACATTTGAGATGATGTTTTGATTGTGTGTTAATGTGTCACACAACAACACAAACACACTTGACTGCATACAGATTTAAAAGAAACATTTCTTTTTACTTTCTGTTTTTTTGCATTTCAGCTCAAGGTTTATTTCTACACCTGGAAAAAAACTGAAATCCATCAATAACTTTGAGCTTCACACTGTGTGCGTACCTGGTCCTGCTCGCCCCCCCCCTCCTCGTTGTAGTTGAGGATGTTTTCTCGGATGTCCTCCCAGCTCTCGTGTTCAGCAGGGATGTGATAAACTCCTCGTTTCCTGAACTTGTTGCGACTTCCCTTCTGGTTCCACACCGTCACCGCCACCAGCACGGCTGCAGACGCACACACACAGTATGAATAAATATTAAAACAGATTTGATTTCCTTCCTGTACGTCGGCAGCGGCTGATTACTGCACGTGAAACACTAGGCACACTGGACGAGCTAGAGACAGAGGGCTGATGGGAAAGGGGTGGACAGACCCCCGCACGTGGTGATAAGTGCGTGGTGATAAGTCAAAGAAAAAGACCATAAAACTCTCTTGAAAAACCTTTTTTAACCTCTTTTTATTTTTGCATTTTTGGAGGGGCCACCAGGGGGCGACACAGAGCAGGAGGTTTACATAGGAATTGAATCTAGAAAAAGAACGAAATGTTGATCAAAGTTGGACTCTTACCGAAGAAGACGAGGAGACACATGCTGATGGCGAGGATGGAGCTGGGACTGAGGGAGGCCAGCCGCTGACCTTTGACCTGGCCCAGCTCGCAACGCTGACCTCTGAACCCGTCCTGACAGCTGCACAGGAAGCTGTCAGCTGACTCCGCCCTGCACACGCCCCCATTACGACAGGAAACAGGTCCACACGGAGACAGTTCACAGCGCTGCTCGCCCGACCGGTCCGTCACACTAACCTGTCCCCCGGGACACCTGGAGGAGGACGGGACGGAGGTCACACCTGCACTGCTGTGTGAGTGTGTGCGTGCGCGCCTCCTTTACCTGCACTGGTGTTTCCTCCACAGGTCCACGCAGCGCAGCGGCACGACGCACGGTCGCACGCTGCAGGCGTCGCTATAGCAACCAGCCGAGAGTCCCCGCCTCTCCACCACGGTCACCAAGTTCACGTTCTGTCCATCCAGAGGGAGGAGGAGAGCGTTCAGACGGACGTCCCGCAGGCAGCCTGGAGAGGTGGAGGAGGAGTAAATGTGCATTGATCAGAGGTTTAAGGGGCGGAGCCATCATCCTGGATGGATCTGGCCAATCAGAGACCTGCAGGTTTCCCAGTGAAACACCACAGAAGAAGAATCTCACCCTGAAACTGCGTCTGTTCTCCGCCGAGCGTCACCCCGGAAGCGCGGAGCAGCACATCCTTCCTGCTCCCCAGTTGGCCCCGGACCTCCCGGGAGCCCCCGCCCCCCTCCAGCTGCAGGGTGAACAGGTTGTCATGGCGACTGAGGCGGACCAGCACCCACTGACCGACGTCCAACCTCTGGCCCGGGAGCTTGAGGGAGCCGCCGCCTCCTCCGAGGTCGGCCCGCACAGAGAGGAGGCCCTCCACCATCTGAGAAGAGCAGAGCCTCAGACTTAGGCACGCAGGAGGAGGAGGAGGAGAATGTGGGGGAAGTTGTAGTTGAGGACTCACCTCCAGGACGATGTACTCGCTGGCGTCCCGGGACGTGATGGAGAGCAGGGTGCCTTCCGTGGCTCTGGTCCGGAGGAGAAGTTGCACGTCCGTGCGCCGGGAGCTCCCGCCTCCTCTGAGCAGGAGGCGCAGGACGCCGCCTGAGGCGAAGGAGAACTCGGGAACGACTGGAGGAGGAGACACTGAACCTTATCTACGGTAGATATTTATATATTTTAAACTGTGTGCGCGTGTGTGCGCGACTCTCTCACCGCGGTCACACTTGTGTCCTGAGTGTCCCGGGTGGCAGAGGCAGCTGAAGGAGCCCCACTCCGCCCGGCAGGAGGCGTGCAGGCCGCAGGACGGCCCGGTCGCCGTCACACACACTCCGTCTGTGAGCCGGCATCCCGGGACGTTGTCCACGCCGTCCCCCGGGGACGCCAGGTCCACCACCTGAGGACCAATCACAGCGCGGTATTACACTCTGACCAGGAAACAAAGGTTCCTTTTTCTTAAGCGAGAACTGAGAGGGTTCAATATGGTACGTTAATATTATTGCAAATATACACACACACACCTGGCTGTCCACTTCCAGGTTCCGGATGCAGCCGGTGAAACTGTGGAAGCGTCTGTGAGGAGACGAGTCCTTCACTCCTCCCAACTGGAGAGGCTGGAGGACATTCAGGTACCTGAGGAGAAGGAGGTGGGGAGGGGGAGGAGTCAGCCGAGTGGAGGAGGTCACAGTGTAGCGTGGACATGTTGGAGTCCCCCTAACCTCTGGTCTCCTGGTGTCTCTCCTGAAGCTCGGCAGGACGACTCGTCCACTTCCTGAGAGTCCACCAACGCACACTGATCCAGGACCAGCTGGACGGCCTGAACACACACACACACACACACACACTACTGATGGTCTCTATGGTCAGCTATTGATGGTCTCTGTGATCAGGTACCGACCTACCTTCCCGTCACTGAGGATGTCGAGACGGTGCCAGCGCCGGTCGGTGACGCTGTGCGCGAGCGGGATCTGCAGCGTCAGAGTCCCTGATCCGTGGTTCAGGCTCAGAGATGGAACCCCGTTCCTCAGCTCTGAGGAGACACACAACGCCGTTGGGACCAGATTCCACAACCCGTGGCACTGCCATTGTGTTTGACTCCTCTTTTATAATCTCTTCGTCATGGTCAACCTCACCAGCAACGTGTGTGTGTGCGTGTGACCCCATCAACCCGGACAGTATCGATCCGTACTGCAGGCTCCTTTTGATTGGCCTGCAGCTGCTGGATCCTTATGTAACTTGAATCCAGCAGATTAGATGGGAGGAGCTAGAAAGGCTAATCTGTCAGCTGACATTCGTGAAGCGGTTGGTCTTGGCGGACACAAATCCATTGTGTGTTTGTGAGATCAAAACTCTGGGCTCAGAAAGATGTGAAGGCAAAATCTCCCCCCAAAAACCCAAAGGCAGAGACACTGGGAGACGTCGGAGGACAAGCAGGACACTGGCCGAAAGCTCCGGGACATTTTTTAAGCTAACTGCTCACCCACGGCGATGAAGTCCTCCGGCTCGCCCGAGTGGGCGAGGTCAAGCGGCCCGTTATACAGGAGCAACCCGTTGGGCGACTCGGCCAGGAACTCCAGCGAGATGTGGCTCTGGAAGCAAAGCATGATGGGAGGGAACCAGGCGTAGCCTCGGCCACCGAAGCTGCGTTTGGTCTGCTGACACTCGGGGCCGTCGAACATGAGCGGACAGAGACACCTAAGACCGGAAGTCGGACAAAAGAGATTGAAATCTGCATCCTTTCAGCTTTTTAGTGAAAATTTGACTCCGCCCTCCCGCACCCACCTGTACCCCAGCGGCCCGTCCTGGCAGGTGCCGCCGTTGAAGCAGGGGTTGATGGGATAGGCGGCGCAGGGCAGGTGGATGGCGTCCCGGGCCCGGCAGCCACAGCGCGCCCCGGAGGACGCCGACAGAGACACCAGGGACGTGCTCCCGGAGCTGAGGGCCAGGGGGGCGGAGCTAAAGGAGACCTCCGTCCTGCAGCCGCCCGACCCACTGCAGTCCGTCCCGGGGCAGTCGTCCACCGGAGAGACGGACACGCCCAGCACGGCCTCCAGCTGGAGACACCATTTTGAATATTTAGAGGACACACCCATAATTAAAACAGGATTCATGAACTCTTAGCATGAAGCTAACGCAAACCAAAACCAAACAAACTTCAGGTTCCTTTGAACCTGCAGCTCCCCGCAGGACTTGGTTGCATCAGCATTGGTGATTATGTTTGACGTGTTGTGGGTTTGAATTATTTTGTGACTTTATTTCCCCATCAAAATTCAAATGAATTTGCTCGGCGACTACTTTTCAAGTTGACGGTGCTGCGTGTGTGTGCGTGCGACTTTGCTGAGCGGTGCGTGTGTTTAACGTGCGAGTTAACGTGGTTCAGTGGCGTTCAAGTCAGCAGCTGCTCTCAGGCTTTTAAAGCATCTGAAACATGTATGCACACGTACAGATGCGCGCATGCTAACGTGCGTGTGTCGTGTCGGTAACAAGTCCACGTTTCCATGTGTATCCGCTATACCGGTGTGTGTGTGTGTGTGTGTGCGGTTTCCATGGTGTTAAGTGTCTCACCTGCGCATACAAACACGGGAATGGGATTTGTTACCATTTACCTTCTCTCCACTTCAGGCGACTCTCCAGGAGCCATTTTGTTTTTTTCAAATCTCATTAAAAGTCCAAATATTTGACATGATATTGTCTTTCCCTCACGGTTCCGTCACAGATTTGAATAATTCCCGAAAAGCTTTTGAAGAGTCAATGTCAGAATATCTGTTCATTCTATTTCTGGAATCCAAAGCGTCTCAATTAACGTCGTTTGGTTAACTTTTCATGAGAGTCGATTCTAAAATGGAAATGAGGCAGTCTATAGAGGAAGAGGAAAACATTGGTTTCAAGGTGAACCTTTGACCCCTGACCCCCCTCACCTCCGCCCTGTTGGCCGACAGGGAGCCGCTCAGTTTCTCCGCCCTGTAGTAGGAGGAGCCTCGAGCAGCCAACCAGACGTTCAGATGCTTCAGCTCCTCCCTCACCGAGAAGATCCGAACATCTTCCGTCCGCAGGAGCCCAGACACAAAGCGGCCCAGACGAGAAAAAGCGCTCTGCTCCCCCCCGCTGAAAAACTCCTGCAGGGTCAGGTCTGAGGGAGGAAGCGGATCCAGTTAGACCACCGGCACCACCCCCGTCCTCGTCACCGTCACCATGACACTGGGACTCACTGGAGAGGCGGATGGACGCGGCGTTCCGCAGGACGTCCCGCGGCAGCCCGGTGACGTCCACCTGTGCGGTGGAGGTGACGTCCGGCCAGGTGCGGTCGGACACCCGTACCTGCAGGTGGTACGTCCCGGGGGGCGTCCCGTCCCGAACACCGAGCTGTCCCGAGCTCCGGTTCAGGCTGAACCACCTGGGCGACAGAGACGGGAAGTTCATGGTCACGTGACGAAGCCAGTCCGGATATTATTTCATTAACAATGATATTAAAGCATATTATTTTATTATATTGAAGGTTCCCGCTCAAATGAAACCTCTCCAATAGATTTCTTTCAATCTATTCCTTCATCCCGTGCTGAGCTGATCAGGTATCTCAGTAAATGCCAACGTATATAAAACAGGTTTTTTTTAGGGGAGCGAGGCCAGAAGGGTCCTGGGCTCAAACAGGAAACAGGAAGTGAGGAGCGCATGCCGTTTGTTTTCCCACTTTGTGCCAATACGCAGCTCTCTTTTTCCGTGTGTCTCCTCTCGTGTCTCCTCGTTAAGAGACTTCATCCAACCAGCCACTGGGAATATTGGTCCCACTGGCGATCAAGTATGAATAGGAAGTCTCTCCCTTCCATCCGAGCCTTGGTGCCGCCTGTTTGAAATCTGTCACTTCCTGCTCGGCTCGGTGGTTATTTCTCTCCGCGTCTCTGGGACAATCGGCTGTCCGATTGTCCAATCATGGGAATCCAGCTGATTTTTGGTGGTCTTTTAGGAGAGCATGTGAGAAGGACTGAATCGCAATCAAATTCCAAATAAGGTCATTTGGTCACAGAATGAAAACTCGTGTCCTCCTGCCACCTCCTGCTCCTCCTCCTGCTGGCAACATCTACGCACCTGGTGGCTTCGCCCTGGAAGCGGAACACCTTCTCGCTCCAGTCGTCCAGGTCCGGGGCCTGAACCCGTCCCAGCACCGTGGAGGGGAGGACACCTGTCGGCGGCAGAAGAAGAGAAGATAAAAACGCTATGGAGAGGGAAAACCATCCCTGCAATGCATGGTGGGACAAGGAGGAGATACAGAGAGTGAACAGAACTCCGTGACAGGGGAGGGTTCTTTTTTTCTTCCCGCTGAGGCCGAAAGACGGAAGGAAGCGTTGAATAAGTGATGGGAAGGTTTTCACTTGGTGTCAAGGTGAGGCAAATCAGCATATCATGCACCAGAATGTCAATAAAACACCAAATATACTCATAATAGAATACATATGATACCAAAACCTACCGTCCAGACTGTAGACCATGAAGTGGGTGTGTCCCGGAGAGTGGGGGTGGTCGTTCTCGTCTCCGATGACGACAGTCAGCGTGCTGGTGGAGCTCATTGGCGGGGAGCCGCTGTCAATCATGAGAATGGGGAGGCGGTACTCTTTCTGTCGCTCGCGGTCGAAGGCGCGTAGGGCCGTGATGGCGGCGCTGCCGTTACCAAAGTCGGTCAGATTGAAGTTGGTGGCGTCGGAGGTGAGGAGGAGGAGCCTGATGGAGAAGGGGCCGGCGTTGTGGGAGGAGTCCCGGTCGATGGCGTGCAGCAGGAGCGAGGAGTCGTTCAGGCGTACGGCCTGTGGCGCCGGCGCGTTCTCCCAGACGAGCGGCGCGTAGGACGCCTCCAGCTCTGGCCCGTTGTCGTTAACGTCCAGCACCGTCACCACCACGATGGCCGTCCCGGTGAGGGCGGGACTCCCTGCGTCGGTGGCGAGGACCGTGATCCTGTGCTGCCAGATCTTCTCCCTGTCCAGCGAATGGGACACGACCACCCAACCCGACTGGTCCACCAGGAACTGAGCGTAAGGGTCCGACTCTCGGGAAATGCTGTAGGAGAAACGCCCGTTCTGGGCCGAGTCCAGATCGGACGCCGTAACCTGAGCCACGACGGTCCCCACGGGGACGTCTTCGGACGTGGGCGAAGACTCGTAGAACTGCGGGAGGAAGACGGGGGCGTGGTCGTTGGCGTCCTCCACCCGCACCACGCAGTGAGCCAGACTGAAGAAGTCCGCGTCCTCGGCCTTCAGGGTCAGGTTGAAAATCCTCTCGTGGGGTTTTTCGTAGTCCACCTTCTTCTTCAGTCTCACCACGCCACGTCTGTTGACTTTGTCCGTCTCCACAAAGAACTTCCTGTCCTCGTCGCCTCCCACGATGCTGAAGGTCACCGCGGCGTTCTGGCCCTCGTCTCCGTCCGTGGCAGAAACCGAGAGGACCTCGCTGTTCACCGGCAGGCCTTCGCTCACCTGCGCCGCATAGACCCTCTGAGTGAAGACGGGGGCGTGGTCGTTGACGTCGGAAATGGCGATGGTGGCGGTGCCCGTCCCGGCCAGCCCTCCTCCGTCCCGGGCCTCCACCACTACCAGGTAGCGATGCTCCGCCTCCCGATCCAGGGAGCGCAGCACGGTGTAGATGGTCCCGGTGGTGGCGTTGATGGAGAACAGGTTGAGGTTGATCTGGTTGCGGACGTTCTGGACGATGCTGTAGGTCAGCGCGGCGTTCTGACCCTCGTTGGGGTCGTCCAGGTCCATGGCACGCATCTCCATGACGGAAGTGTCAGCGGGGGAGTTCTCGGACACCTGGCCCACGAAGCATCCGTCCACCTCCGGCGCCGGACACGGGAAGAAGGGCGCGTTGTCGTTGGCGTCTCGGACCTCCAACAGCACGTCGGCGAATCCGGTGAGTCCGGCTCCGCCCTCGTCCGTGGCCAGGACCAGGAACCTCCAGGCCGGGCGCTCCTCGCGGTCCAGACGCCGCTGGGCGTAAATACTCCCGGAGCGCTCGTCGATGGTGAACTCGCCTCCGGCGCCCTGACCGTGGAGCGAGTACCGGAGGGCGGTCTGATCCGCATCCTGGTCCGGATCTGTGGCCGACACCTGAACACACCATCCAAAATTCATTCTCCACAAAAAACGTTCTTTCATTAACCTGAAACACGCACTCGCGCACACACGAGCCACTTCAAACGTTCACACCACAAAAGCTTGAAAAATAACACCTTCACTGTTTCGTCTCCCCTTTTCTCACCTGAGGTTTGTTTACAGAAGCCTTTGAAGCCCCCCCCCCCCCCCCTTGCTGCAGTTCCTGACAATGTGTTGCAATATTGAATATGACGGTCACAGAGGAGGTGAAGTCGACACTAATATTCAGGTTAAATTGGATTTTCCCCTCTGCTCCCTATCTGCTGACTGCTGTGAAGACACGCCGTGGTGCACTCTGGGAAAAAGTCCGAAATCCATCGGGAGCGTCGCAGAGGAAGCGAGAATCAAATCCACGACGCGAAGAGAATCACATTGCGGAGGATTCACAGGAGCAATTTCAGATTTGAGCTTTCTTACTTTTCTGATTTATTACCTGCATATATATATATATATATATAATGGTAATAACAATACTAATATTAATAATAATCATCTTCATCAAGATGCGCATGGACCTGCAGGATGAAGACGGGCAGCTGGCTCAGCTCCTCCATCACTCCGGCCCGGTACTCGCTCCGGCCGAACACCGGCGCCTCGTCGTTGCGGTTCAGAACCTGAACCACCAGCAGCGTCTCGTTCTCCCACTTGCCGTCGGAGGCCACCAGCCGCAGCTCGTAGCGTCGCTCGGTCTCGTAATCCAGACGCTGAGCCACGAACACGGAGCCCACCTCCGGGTCCACGTCCAGGCTGCCCAGCGCGTTCCCTGCTGCGATCTGATAACGCAACTTCGCATTGGCTCCTGGAGGGAGGAGACCAAACGTCAGAAACCAGACCCGCTGTCCTGCTCTCTGTTTACCAGCCTCCAAGGAGACGAGGAGCTCCAGCAGCGCCCCCATGATCAGTCTGGCCAGATGTGGGCCTCTTGAAACCACACACACTCACAGTGGGGCGTCTCACGCTGAGATTGGGGAGAAGGAGCATTTTTGGTTTCGACTGTGGAGATGCAGATCAACAACTGCTCTATTTATTTGCTCATATGCCACATACGTGATCCGTCTATGGAAGACTAAAACCAGTTTGTCTACACACACACAAAAACATTTCATGTCCTCTGTGTGTGCGTGTAATGGTCCCGTAATTGTGTTTGTATTTGGACAGAGGGTCACCTGAGCTCCAGCACCTGTCAGCTTCAACAACAAACTCTGGTCGTGATGTTACGCACACACACACACCTGCAGCCAAGGTGACGCTGCTGCTCAGAGAATAAAACCTTCAGTGGAATTTACAGCTCATCAAATTTCGAATCGTTTAAACTTGGATGAGTTTCACCTTCAGGAGAAATAAAACGCCTCCCGTCCGTCTGCGGGGATTGTGTATTTGGAGGACCATAGGTGACCATTGGTTCAAAAATACAAATCTGTTCTGGGGAATCTGATGGCGTGCCAAGGACTCGCCGTTTGTTATTTACAATCTGAGGGGAAAGAGTCAGCACTTCACATCCTTTGCCTTTCTAAATCAGCAGCTTCACAAATGGGATTCATCTGAGGGGACTCAAGGCTAAATCTAGACAAAATATGAATAAAAAAACACCAAGCCAAGCAGATTTAGTCAAAGGAGGATTCTCAGACAAACTTCTTCAAAAAAATCACCTAAGTCTTTGAATTTGTTTTGATCGTGTTTGTGTGGAAATCCTTTTGAGGGTGAAGATCTGCCCTTAAATGTGCCATTACTTCCTGTTTTATTTTGATATTGCTTTTCCTGTTAACTTCCTGTGATTCTTTCTGATGGTATTTTATTTTCTTTCCTCTGCAGCGCGGCCTTTGGTGGAAAATGCCACGTGAAGGATTATGGTGTCATCTGCATAGAAGAATAAGAAGAAGAGAGGAGGAAGACCACGCTGACTCACCTTCGTCTTCGTCGTTGGCAGTGACGGTGATGAGGACGAAGCCGATCTCCTCGTCCTCCTCCACGCTGACCTCGTACACCGGCTGGGAGAAGGCCGGCGCGTTGTCGTTCACGTCGGCGACGAAGATCCTGACGTACGCCGTGTCTGAGGAGGAGGCGCCAGAGAAACGGCATTTTTTATTTTAAGATCTTATATGAGCGGCAGAATAGTCTGCATGCGCACGCGTTACCGGTGTTGGGTTGACCCTGCTGTCCCGGTCGGGCCGACTCGGAGCCGTCCTGGGACTGCACCTCGATCAGGTACGAGGATTTCTGCTCGCGGTCAAAGGAGGCGCGCGTCCGGATGACACCGCTGAGTGCGTCGATGCTGAAGAGACGCGAGTCTCCACTGGCGTCCTTCAGGATCCTGTACTGGATCTGAGGAGGAGGAACGGGACAAAGCTGAAGGCAGCAGGAGGAGGAGGAGGAGGAGGAGAAGAAGCGGAGGATCTCACCATCCCGTGGAGACCAGAGTCCAGGTCTGTGGCCGACACCTGAGCCACCGAGGTGCCGACCTCGGCGCCCTCGGGGACCGTGGCCTCGTAGGTGGAGGAGAGGAAGAAAGGAACGTTGTCGTTCACGTCTGAGGACGGAGAGAAGAGAGCAGCAATGAAGATCTGGACTTATTTTTGAAGGATCTGGCAGGAGAACACAAAAGCTGTGACGCGTCCATGAAAGCGGATTCAAGTGGATCAAAAACGGATGCTGATTGGTTAAAAGCCGCTGGTTCCTCCTTATTTGCACGTTTCAGAAAAAACTTAAGTGAGTCAAAGTGCTTCAGAGGCAAATAGAAAGAGACGAAGAGATTAAGAACGTTAAAAAGGAAGGATATATAACAAATGATATGAAAATATAAATACAATTAAAAGATTCAATTAATAGCACACAACAACATTAATATAATCAAATGATCAAAGAATAAATCAATGCAACGTTCATCAAATCATTCAATACATAACGAAGACGTAAATAGCCAAAAAAGCCCAAAGAAATGAAAATCGGAACATTTTCAGCTCCTCCTTCCTGGCTAAGCGTGGATTGCGGGCAGACATGTGTGAAAACATCTGTTCCAGCAGCTGTTTTCACATATGTTCCGTGTCCCTGTCGACACGTGAAGGTCGCGCAGACCAACGCTTGAAGGTCAACACGCGGCTTCTCACCGGTCACGTTGACGTGGACGGTGGCGAAGGAGGCCAGCGGCACGGCCGCCACGTTCTGCACTCGCACCCGCAGCATGAAGAAGCGCAGGGTCTCAAAGTCGAGGTTCTCGGCCACCAGGAGGGCCGCCGAGCCGTCGGCCCGCTTGGGTTTGATGTAGAAGCGCACCGGCATGTTGGTCTCCGGAACCTGACCCTCCTCCAGGTTGTAGGTGACCCGGGGGTCCCCCAGCGGAGACGTGGCCCTCACCGTCTGACATGTGCAATAATTCACACGTTACAGCAGAGAGCTAAATGTGATAAATGATGAGTCCAGAAAAGAATTTATGATTCCTTGACTTTGTTCTGAACCTGTTTTTTACGTTTGTAAACTTTTTACCTCGGCTGCTGCGCCAACAAAGGATTACCTTATCTTCAAATATTATACCGTTAGCTGCGTGCTACTGATGCTAGCACTCATACGATGGCATCCAATTTGCGAGTAAATATGTGGGTTTTTTCCTGACTTGTCCACGCTCCAGAATTGAAGCTCATGTGTTATTCTCCTGGCACCAGATGAAGCTGAGTGTGCGTGTGTGTGTGTGTGTAGTAGCTTTCGAGGATCTCGTAGAGCCGGACCAAACACTCTCAACGCCACCAGAGAAGATTCTTAGTAGCCATAGAAAACGTGACGCACACACACACACTCTGACTTTCACCTCCATCCCCCCCTCCTCCTGTGGTGTCCTTTAGTCAAAGCCACGGGTTTGGGTGTCTTTGTGTTTCTGTGTGTGCGCGCGTCCCTCACCACGACCTTGGCGTCCCGGGCCGTGTTCTCTGGGACGGTGACCCAGTACTCGTCCCGCTCCCACAGCGGCGGCTGGTTGTGGACGTTGGTGATGATGACGGTGAGGTCCACGGAGGAGCTGAGGTTGCCTCCGTCGGACGCCACCACCAGCCGGCTGATCCTGGAGGTCTGTGGACGCACACCGGGACCCACAACGTGACCCACAACGTGACCCTCCGCACAGGCATCATTTAAATTCTTATTTCTTTTTAAATGTACTTTTGTATTTTTGCACTCCAGCAATTCATTATTTATTCGTGATATATCAAAAGTATCAAGTCTTCTTTGATCCTATCTCAACACGCGTTGTTAATCACAGGATTCTTTATGTCACACGTATTTATTTCTCTGGCGAAGTTTTCTATTTGTATGATGTGGCGTTTTCCTTTCTTCTTCGTGACTTGATTTATAAAAGCAGGCGCGGCCTGTTTAACTGTGAAATATCAGAGCAGACAGAGAGAAGATTGTTCTTCTGGTGAACAAAGAGGAAAAAGATGGAGGGAGTAAGCGCGCCTTCGCTAAATTATTGACTGAATGAAAAGACGAAGAAGAGCACGCTCAAGAAGAAGAAGAAAACAATCACGACAATCATTAAACTTTTAAAACTCCGTCTGTGGGATGCCAGCGCTCTGCGTCTCCTCCGCTTCCTGTTCGTGATGTCATTTGGATATTTAAATGAGCCTCTCAATGCACGAGTTGTTGGGATTGGGATTATTTGTTTAGCCTATCTAAAGTCAATTCTCCACTTGTAAGGCTGATGACGGATTATTATTATTTGATCATTTTGGAGTGAATTTTGGCCTCTGACGTAGGATCCTCTCCTGGCTTTTTCAAAGCCGCAGCTGTGACAACTTGCATCACGTCAAGCCAATTTGCTTTTTTCAAAGCAAGGCCACATATCCAATGAGCTGAACCACAGACGGCTCCGGCAGGGAGGAGCTGCTCATCAATGTTTCACCTCCATCACTTCCTCCTCCTCGAATGGCTTTTTATTCTTTCTCTCCAGAAAGAGGAAACCAGGGGAAAACTCGCAGCTGTGCGTCTGATTTCCTGCGTCAATATAAAGATTGAAAAGATGAATCATAAGGTCTTTTATAGTGACGGTATGGCTCATCAGACGGTTGGATTTAGGATGATTTGATTGATATTGATTTATTATTGATGATGAGAAATATGTTTTAGTACACACACACACATCTGTGCGAATCTTTTTTCTGTTATATTGCTCTCTGTGTTTATCAGGCTGTTTACTGCAGTGGATTTGATTTGATTTGATTTGATTTGATTTGATTTGATTTGATTTGATTTGATTCCATTCCATTCCATTCCATTCCATTCCATTCCATTCCATTCCATTTCATTTCATTTCATTTCATTTCATTTCATTTTATTTTATTTTATTTTATTCTATTTTATTCTATTCTATTCTATTCTATTCTATTCTATTCTATTCTATTTTATTTTATTTTAGTCTATGTTATTTAATTTTATTTTATTTTATTTTATTTTATTTTATTTTATTTTATGTTATTCTATTCCATTCCATTCCATTTCATTTCATTTCATTTCATTTCATTTCATTTCATTTCATTTCATTTCATTTCATTTCATTTCATTTTATTTTATTTTATTTTATTCCATTCCATTTCATTCTATTCTATTCTATTCTATTCTATTCTATTCTATTTTATTTTAGTCTAGGTTATTTAATTTAATTTAATTTAATTTAATTTTATTTTATTTTAGTCTATGTTATTCTATTCTATTCCATTCCATTCCATTCCATTCCATTCCATTCCATTTCATTCTATTCTATTCTATTCTATTCTATTCTATTTTATTTTATTTAAGTCTATGTTATTCTATTTGATTTTATTATATTTTATTTTATTATATTTGATTTGATGATATGATATTATACATAATAATATAATCCACTGCAGTAAACAGCCTTAACGAGCAAAATAAAAGGAACAAGATTCAGAGAGATGTATATCAATATACTATAATAAATATAAAGAATAATGTTTATATCATATAATATATCATCTATTATTGAACATACAGTACATCAGTCTGTTTCCAAAACAGTTAACAATAAACAAAAGATGTGATTTTGAGAAACTGCTTGTTTTTGTGTGAGGACGAGCAGAACGTCTCTCCGTCTTCACTCGTTCATTCCTCCCTCGTTCGGGGACAGAAGATGAATGAACCGCAGGAGACGCGAAAAACAGGAAAACGCAAAAACACAGACACAAGGCGTCACACAAACCTGAAGCGAACACAAAGAGGCTCCTCGCGGACCAAAAACAAGCGCACACAGATGCACACAAACATATTACATGCGTGTGTGCGTGCGTGAATTTATTAGATTTCTTTGGTGGCTGATTCCGTTGGATTTTTTGACACGTTATTGACAAACATTTTGAGGACGTTTGGTCAGTGTGGGTAAGTGGACATTCTTTGGAAAGACATTTTGGAAAACGTGGACACGGGGGGCCGTTACCTGGGAGATGGGGTGGTTGACGTAGATCCACCCCGTGCTGGGGTTGATGTGCAGGTACGCCGGCTTCTGATTGGACAGTGAGTAGGTGATGGCGGCGTTGCTCCCCTGGTCCTCATCGTGCGCCGCCGCGCGCAGGAAACTGGTTCCTACAGGCGTGTCTTCGCGCAGGAAGTCTGAGAGGACACGGACACGTCAGCACACAAACACTGCGGTGCTTCTCTTTGCATTAATACTTCAAAATCAAAAATTTTGGTGTGTTTTCGGGACCCGCTTCCAGCAGGATGTCGGCAATAATGTCCTTCTGTGGTCTGCTGAGTCGGATGTGTGTCACAAACATGCCCATGGCTTATTAGTTCAGATGATTAAGAAATTCAAAAAACAGTGACTCTGTACAATTGAATCAAGCCTTTTTTTCCCTTCGCATTCCAATTCTTTTGTACGATAACAAAGACACACACCGTGGCCAACGCACGTCCCAGAACCCCTGCCATCTGCCTGTCTCAGTGCGTTCCTCTAATCTGACGAGCAGAGGAACGGCAAACAAACACCGGCCCTCGGGACTCAGCTCCTCGTCAGAAGATTCCAGGACTGACGGACGACAGGAAACAGTTTCCTGTTGGACGCGCACACCTCATTACCCTCGGGGGCCTGGGTTCACCCCCGTCACGTGAACCACTTGAATCTAGACCACCACACTGTGAACCGGGGATCACTACTTCCTGTCGTAGTAGTCATTATCGTAGTACTTAGTAGCTATTATGTTTCGTGTTTGATGTGACTCGTGGAGACATGAATTTCCCCATGGGGATGAATATAATAATATACAACTATATCCGCTCATCCATCCCTCCCCCATCCCTCCATTCATCCTACCATCCCTCCCCCACCCACCCGTCCATCCCTCCATCCATCCATGCATCATCCATCCATTCACCCATCCACCCATCCCTCCCCATCCATCCATCCGACCACCCCTCCATCCCTCAATTCATCCGTCCATCCAGCCCTCCATCCCTCCATTCACCCACCCACCCATCCCTCCATTCATCCTACCATCCCTTCCCCACCGACCCGTCCCCATCCATGCATCCATTCACCCATCCACCCATCCCTCCCCATCCATCCATCCGACCACCCTTCCATCCCTCAATTCATCCGTCCATCCAGCCCTCCATCCCTCCATTCACCCACCCGTCCATCCCTCCATCCATCCATGCATCATCCATCCATTCACCCATTCACCCATTCACCCATCCCTCCCCATCCATCCATCCGACCACCCCTCCATCCCTCAATTCATCCGTCCATCCAGCCCTCCATCCCTCCATTCACCCACCCACCCATCCCTCCATTCATCCTACCATCCCTTCCCCACCGATCCCTCCCCCACCCAACCACCAGTCCATCCCTCCATCCATCCATGCATCATCCATCCATTCACCCATCCACCCATCCCTCCATCCCTCCCCATCCATCCATCCGACCGACCACCCCTCCATCCCTCCATCCCTCCATCCCTCCATCCCTCCATCCCTCCATTCACCTCTCCCTCCATTCATCCTCCCATTCTTCCCCCCTCCATCATCCTTCCCTCCCGTTGTAACTCACACTGGTATCTGCTGTTTTCAAACTTGGGCTGGTTGTCGTTCTGGTCTCCGATGACGACGGAGATCTGACAGATTCCGATGAGCGGCTCGTCGGCCTGATCCGTGGCCGTCACCGACAGCGTGAACTCTCGCTGGCGCTCCCGGTCGAAACTCATCGTCGTGGTGATCACGCCTGGTAAAAAGAACGCAGGTTACCGTGGTCACGGGTGCCACGCACGCGCTACGGCCCGGTCACCGCGGAACCCACCTGTGTCGGGGTGGATGCGGAAACCGGACGAGACGCCGTCTCTGCGCATGATGCCGTATTTGACCTCTCCGTTGACCCCCATGTCGGCGTCGTGGGCCTGGACGCGCAGCACGGAGGTCCCGGGGGGCTGGTTCTCCAGGACGGCGGCGTTCAGGCTGTAGTCGGGACACTGAGGGGAGGGACAGGGTCAGAGTAGAGACCACTACCGACCAAACTGACGCAGGACGGCGGCGTCACCTCCTGGAAGACGGGTTTGTTGTCGTTGATGTCGTTGATGCCCACGATGACCTGGGCGGAGCTACTGAGCGGGTACGGCCCACCCGACGCGTTGTCGTCGGTGGCGGTGATGTTGAGGACGTACTGAGGTCCCCTCAGCCTGGGGGCGGGGCTGCGCCGCAGCTGGATGATCCCTGCGCACAGCAGTGATGTCACTTCCTTTACACGTGAACCTGGCCTCCTCTTCAGACACAACAACAAGAACATTTCGTTTTCTGGCCGGCGGAAAGTGACGCTTTGATGGGGTGGGGCCGGGAGGAAGTTCCTGGTTTTGAATAAGGCCAAAATAAAATGAATATTCATTCTAAAAGGATCGCGGAGACTTTGCTGAAAGTCCAGATTCCAGCTCTGTACATTTTTGGGGTTTTTGAATGCCGTGCGATCTCAAATCTACTAAAGCAATAGAAATAAATATCCGTCTCCGGAGGCAGCCAATGAGGAAAAGTTGGAGGAACACCACTCAGTCCAACTTTGTCAGAGTTTCACACACGCTTCGTTCCCACATGACGTTGACATGTGGAGATTAAACACGTGTGCAAGATCTCCCGCCTCATTATTCGGGAACTCTGGAGACAAACGCGCTAACAATGACTTCCGCGGCAACACAACAGAGACGCAAACAAACAAATCAGCAGCTTTGCTAGCAACATGAATAACGACACAGAGACGCACAGGGAGCGCACACACGCGCACACACACACACACGCAGCTTTGAAGTGACAAAGCACAGCCCAAGGCCATCTGCTGTGTGTGTGTGTGTGAGAGAGACTCAATATATCATTTATGTGCAAATGTTTATGTTTGTGCACCGATACGTGTGTGTTTGTGCAGAGCAGTGGTGCAGTGCATGATGGGTGACACAGGCTTAGACACACACACACAGACCAGTTAAATGTGCATAAATACATATATGCAAATGCTCTCATTTGAATGTGTGCATGTGTGTGTGTGGGGCCTTTTTTGACACCCCAGATACTCCACAGTAACACTTCTACTGTGTGTGCGTGTCATCAGTGTGCGAACAAAGAACTTACGACACATGTGAACACATGATGAGCAAAAATCACTCAATCATTAAAATATGATGAAAACAATTATAATGTTCATATTATCGTTATATTTTTGACGTTGTGTGTCCTCTCACCTTTCTGCTTGTCTAACAGGAAGTTGCTGTCCTCGTTGCCCCCGGTGATGGCGTAAGAGACGCCGTCTCCGTCGGGGTCGTTGGCGTGGACGATGGCGACCAGCGTGTCGGGACCGGCGTCCTCGCTGAGGAACGTCTTATAACTGAGAGACAGAAAAGAACAGAAATTGAAAACTTGAAGGAAAAAGAAAGACAGAGAAAGACATTTGTCTCCGTGGAGGAAAAAAGGAGAAATAAAGTTCACGGAATGTTAAAAAAGACAAAGTGTAAAAAAAAAAAAGTGTGAAGGAGACAGGGTGAGAGAATCTAGAGAAAACTCAATGAGCGACACAGTTGTCGAGCGACAGAGCGAGGGGGGGGTGGGGGGGGTCCTACACGCTCTGCGAGAAGACGGGAGCCTCGTCGTTGCTGTTGGAGACTCGGATGCGGACGGAGGCGGAGCCTGTGCGAGGGGGCGTGCCCGCGTCCACGGCCACCACCACAAACTCGTAGATGTGATTGGGCCGCTCGTAGTCCAGGCGACGGGCCGGGCTGACCACGCCCCCTGACGTGATGTCAAAATCATCATCGTCAACCAGGTAGGAGAGTTCAGAGTTCACACCGGAGTCACCGTCCCGGGCCGATACTGAGGAAGGGGGACGGGGGGGACGGGGGACACAAAGAAGAAAATGAAAATATAAAATAAAAAAATATAAAAAATGGACATTTGTCTCTGCCTGTCCCTGCATGTCACCTTGCAGCAGGGAGCTTCCAGCTGGGATGTCCTCAGGGACGTTGTCTCTTGTGTAGATGGAGTGTGCGAACTCAGGTGTGCAGTCGTTCTCGTCTGTGATGTGCACCACAACCTGCAGGGGGCGTGTCTTGTGATTATTGATGATCAAACCGGATGAATCCTCTCCTCTTCAACCGTGCGTGTGCGTGTGCGTGTGCGTGTGCGTGTGCGTGTACCTCCGTCACCCGGCTCAGGGCGCTCTGGGCCTCTGAGGCTCGGACCTGCAGTGTGTGTTTGTTGTGTCCACTCTCGTAGTCGACGCCCCTCAGGAGGCGGAGCTCTCCGCTCTCCTGGTGGATGCTGAACAGATTCCCAGGGTTCAACAGCAGCATGTAGGAGAGAGTGTGCGACTGGAAGGACACGGCCTGCACCACGGCTACACTGCACACACACACACAGACACACAACACACACAAGTTTGTCTGCAGCCTTCATGGATCATTCTCCACAACCTGCTCAATTAGTTTGACGACACACACACACATTGGGTACTTGGATATTAATACAATGTGCTTTGCACCAGCAGCCCGGAGGGATTCACACACACACACACACAATCCCTTCATCTTTATCCAGACCTCGCTTTTAATAAATATTTGAATTTGCCACACTTTCAAATTTTCAGCCTCAGGCCATTCATACATCTGCGCCCCCTTCCCCCCCCCCCCCTCCCACACACACACACACACACTCACTCACACCCTCCTTGTCCGTCCCTCTATCGTTCCACCCACCCTTTCCTCTCTCTTCCTTCTTTTGTCTCGCTCTACAGGGCTCATCTTTTCATGCATCACATGACACACACACACACACGCACGGAGGCAGTGGAACGTAAATGATGTTTCAGGGGAGGACAAAGACACACAGGGACACTCGTGTGCATAAACACACACATATATGCTAATACTAACGGTAGTGAATACAGTACATGTATGTAACATGTTTCCTGGGGACCACTCACGCTCGGCCCACAGGTGTGTTCTCCGGGACGTCCACGCGGTACGTCGTGTTGGTGAACTGAGGCGCTCGGTACCCGGCCAGGACGCACACCGCGGCCGCAGGACCTTTGCGGCCTCGCTCGTCCATCGCCTGCACCCGCAACACGTACTCCTTACTGGGGGTCAAAGGTCGGCCCGAGGTCCGGATCTCACCGGAACGCCGGTCCACCTCGAAGCACTCATCCCCACCTGGATGAGAGAGAGAGAGAGAGAGAGAGAGAAGGGAGGAGGAGGGAGAGAAGAATCCTCAGCTGTTGACCAGAGGGTTCTCATCCCCCCCACCTGTCAATCATCTCCGTCAATTTGTGGACAATTGTCTTTTTTAATCTTCATCTGTTTTTATTCAACTTTTTCATTTAGTTGACCTGAACCTCCACTCATCCCTGCTCCTCGCTCCCCTCCGACACACACGTGAGATCTTGCGAAATCACCTTGGAGTCACTAATGGGCTCCGAGCTCACGGTGAGAGTAGATTTCCATGTTGGCGCGGCATTAAAAAAAGAAATCAAATGTAATGTAAATGATCGGATTATTTGTCACAACACATGTTGTCACATTTTGCCGAAGGGGGGGCTCCCAAAATATCTCCCCTCCTCCTCCTCCTCCTCTCCTTCTTCTTCTACTCCAAAAATAACAGGAGAAATAATAAATCCACAACCAGCGGCTCGCTCGCCCGCCCTCTCTCTCTCTCTGCACACACTCCTATTATTCCGCTTTCTTTAGCCCAGGGAGCCATTAACTTGCGTTCACGTTTCTTTCAGACTTGATGCGACTTCAACAAGTCCGATGTCACGATTCAAATCTTTGAACAGGTCCGAACCGGATCACACGGAGACTCCGTCTGACGGGAAACGCCGTTTACAGCGGAGAGTCTAAACTGGATTATTTTACGCTCGTCACTTGCAGTTTGAAGCTGATGAAGTATGCGGACGCCCCCTCTCCTGCTTCCTGGTTCATCATCTTCCACCTGTATCATGAAACCAAAGTCAAGAAAGAACGAAGGGAGGCACTCACCGTCCAGGAGGAGAAAGTGGGCGTGTCCCTGCCGCCCGTCTCGTTGCCGCGCCGACAGCCGGTACACCACGGAGCCGGGCGTGGCGTCGGGACCCACGGCGGCCAGGTACGGCGAGGGGAACATGGTCCACTGCAGGTCGGCATGACCGGGCCTGCTCAGAGCCAGCCTGCACAGGTACCACTCCTCACCTGGAAGAAGGGGGCGGAGCCAGTTAAAATGCGACATCGCAGACAGACCGAACAAGGAAGAGCAAACACAAGCGAGCGTTTCCACCGCCGGGGAAGGACACGAGGCAACGAGGTCAAAGGTCAAAGGCTCCACTTTTGACTCCCGGCAGACGTGGTACCAAAGTCTTTCGACGTCGGAGTGGCGGAGGTGACGTCTGGAGACCGAATCCGGCTCGGCGTCTTATTCGGAAACTTTGATCTGCCGGGTGCCTGCAACTCCTGTTGTTGTTTTGTGTATTTCAGCCGCAGCCCGGGTCTGCCATGGAGCTCGTTAAACGACGAGAAAACCTGATCACACACACACACGCACACAGCGGGAGCCTCGTCTTCTGTTCCCGTCCCCTCTCATGTCTCTGGTTGCGAGGAGGGATTTGTGGAGCTTGAAGGAGCGTCGCTCTTGTTTCGTGCGAGACAAGGGCCCCAACGAGAGAGGAGAAGAGGAGGAGGAGGAGAGAGAGATGGAGGAGGTGAAGGAGTAAAGGAGCTGGAGAGGACGTGAGAGATTCAAAAATGTCCGTTTACTTCCTGTGTGAACCATCAGCGTTGCCACGGTAACGGTAAATCTTGTCTGTGGGCGAAACTTCCTGGAAGTGTCTTCATGACTCCACCAGGAGGAGAAGAAGCTGAAGTGGAAACAGAGGAGGAGGAGAATTCCATTCTTGTCCATTGTTTTGCACATGCTGCGCTGCGGGCCGAAGCCAAATGGAATCCGTCCCGAGGAGGAGCTCCAAGACTCCAGAAGAACTTCAGTCAAGGAGCGCCTCTGTTTCCAGCTCAGCTACGAACCAGGAGGAGGCCTCGCAGATGCTGCTCCTCAGAGGAGGAACCCTCCTCCAGATGCTCTCCTTCAGCTCCACCTTCTCTCATATGGGTCACAAACCAACAACCTCCCTCCACCCGTCAGTCAGGACGTATTTGGGCGTAACGCGTCCCGGATGAAGGGATGTGGAATGGCAGCTGATGGATTCATCGTGCAATGAGGAGGGATTTATTCCGTAAGGTGATTCATTTATGTTTATAAGACACAGAATCGCCAAAAACGACTTTTAGAGAAGAACAGAGGACAATAAAAAGAAAAGAAGAAAAAGAAAGAAAGACTTTATATCCACAGGGTCCGCTTCCAGGTCATGGGGCCAATGTGTGGCACACACATTGGAGGAAGTTCAAAGGGTTTTGTGTTGCCCGACGTCTACATGACAGCCCCCCCCCCCCCACACACACACACACTCTGATAGATGTATTCTGATCTGCAGGTGTGCCAAAGTGTGTGTTTGTGTGTCTGTGTGTGATTGACAGTGTGGGATGTGTCTCCATGGTGACTCGCAGGATGCAGGTGTTCTCAAGGGATGGGTTGCCGAGGCGACATGTTAAGTCTCTGTGACATGTGAAAGCACTTTGTGTGTGTGTGTGTGGGAGTATGTCTGAGGCTTTAATATCTTCAACTTATATCTCAAGGTATTTAGGGCATATAAGGGATCAAAAACAATCAATCAAAATCCAAAGACCCAATACTGCGTGTTGTCCACGATGCGTCATGGACACAACACGCCACACGCATGTGACGGTCTCAGATTTGCTTCCATGTCCATTCTGGCCGTTAGGTGAAGTGAGAACATTAACGGCACCAAGAAAAGCCGAGGAAGAAAGGTCCTGCGGTGGAGGTGAAAGTGGAAAATATCGTCGGACAAACACGCCGGCTCTCCATCTGGTCCCTGGGAGCCAGCGGACAGAGGCCTGCTGCATCCTAATTAGCCACCTTATAGACTGGCCTACTTTACCTCTGCGTACGCACGCACACACACACACACTAAGTCCTGCAGGCACACAGTTAATTAAGCCCCATTTTCCCTGCTGATGAAAAGAGAGAGAGGGATGATGGAGGTTGGAAAGAGAGAGAGAGGCGACAATAACAAGTCGGATAAAAATGAGAATAATAAACGACAGGAAAGAATTAATGATGTATAAATGTGTGTGTTGGGAGGACACACGCGACAAATGGTCTTTTTCGGACATTATTTATTATTTTCATCTCCACTTCTCCATCTTTTTGAAATAAACATCATGTTTGACCTCTGGAGCCTCAGGAGTGAACATGAAAACTCAATTAGGGTCTGACTCTGTGGTCAGAGTTGGAGAGAGGAAGAAGAAACAGGAAGAAAAAGAGGAGAAGAAGAAAAGTGGCTGAAGGAGAAAAAAAACACGGAACCCAGACCAGACCAGAAGGCTCACGAGGAACTGAACCGGACCGGAGCAGATCCTCCAACACAGACTGGACCTGTCTTCAGAACCACTTCAGACCAGATCCAAAGTGGACCAGATCACACCAGAATCCCTTCAGACCAGATCACACCAGAACCACTTCAGACCAGATCCCTTCAGACCAGAACCACTTCAGACCAGATCCAAAGTGGACCAGATCCCTTCAGACCAGATCCAAAGTGGACCAGATCACATCAGAACCACTTCAGACCAGATCCAAAGTGGACCAGATCCCTTCAGACCAGATCACACCGGAACCACTTCAGACCAGATCCAAAGTGGACCAGATCACATCAGAACCACTTCAGACCAGATCCAAAGTGGACCAGATCCCTTCAGACCAGATCACACCAGAACCACTTCAGACCAGATCCAAAGTGGACCAGATCACACCAGAATCCCTTCAGACAAGATCCAAAGTGGACCAGATCACACCAGATCCCTTCAGACCTGATCCAAAGTGGACCAGATCAAACCAGAACCACTTCAGACCAGATCCAAAGTGGACCAGATCACATCAGAACCACTTCAGACCAGATCCAAAGTGGACCAGATCACATCAGAACCACTTCAGACCAGATCCAAAGTGGGCCAGATCACACCAGAATCCCTTCAGACCAGATCACACCAGAACCACTTCAGACCAGATCCCTTCAGACCAGATCACACCAGAACCACTTCAGACTAGATCCAAAGTGGACCAGATCCCTTCAGACCAGATCCAAAGTGGACCAGATCACATCAGAACCACTTCAGACCAGATCCAAAGTGGACCAGATCACACCAGAATCCCTTCAGACCAGATCACACCAGAACCACTTCAGACCAGATCACACCAGAACCACTTCAGACTAGATCCAAAGTGGACCAGATCCCTTCAGACCAGATCCAAAGTGGACCAGATCACATCAGAACCACTTCAGACCAGATCCAAAGTGGACCAGATCCCTTCAGACCAGATCCAAAGTGGCCCAGATCACATCAGAACCACTTCAGACCAGATCCAAAGTGGACCAGATCACATCAGAACCACTTCAGACCAGATCCAAAGTGGACCAGATCACACCAGAATCCCTTCAGACCAGATCACACCAGAACCACTTCAGACCAGATCCAAAGTGGACCAGGCCAGATCACATCAGTCCAGATTGAATGAAAACCGCATGAGACCAATACTGTGAATATTTATTCCTTCGCTACACCAATAATCTGCTGCTGCTGCAAAAATAAATACCAGGAGAGGAAGATGCCAAAGAAAAAGGAAAAAACAAGTTGCATCATCACTGGAACAAATCCGGTCTAAATTCTGCCATAGCATCTCGATATTCATCCTGATAGCGCCCCTTGGCTTCCATTGATAATATATGCCATTATACGAATCCTGCCGGAGGTCTGGAGATGAAACAAGGGGGTCCGATCTGGCTCTGAAGTGACATCTATGAAAGATGGCCGCCGTGTCCGCACAGCAGACCGACGAGAGCCTGACGTCAGCCGAGGATCCTCGTTTCCCACAAGGCCCCCCTTTGTGTTCGGGGCCCGGTTCGTCCAGATCCACCTGACTTCTGATTTATATGGAATCCAGGATCAAGAGTGGATTTTCATTCCCACGACTGATTCTCCACTGGGCCGGTGAGGGAGAGCGATGCATCATGGGAAGAGTTGAAACCGGACGGGTCGAAGAGGATTTACTGATGACTCGTAGCGTTTAATCTGAAGACGAGTGGAGCGGTGGGTGTGCGTGCGTGGGTCAGATTGCTTCTGCAAGAGTTGCGCCAGAAGATGAAACGACGAGGGAGGAAACATGAAAGGACCTTTTTATTTTACTCTGGGTAAAAAAAAGTGGAAAAACCTGGGAACCAGGGGCAGGCCAATCTGATCTGGATCAGACCGGACCTGAACTGGATGACCCAGACTCGGATGAAGTCATTATTCCCCGCGGCCCCGTTTTCAGCAGGTCCCGGTTTGCTTTGGAAGAACCTCGGAAGGTAGCGCGGAGGTTTCGGAAAGGGGAGGCCGAGGACGGGAGGTGCTGAAGGGCCGGGACCCCCGCCCAGCGTCGCCACGGCAACGGGAGCAATCCGTGGGGATGTAAGGAACTGGTTTGAAGGATGAAAATCTGAAGACGTCTGAAAGCTGAATGCGTCGTTGATAATTGATGGAGGTGTTTCACAACTTCCGTGGCCTCCTGGTGTTTTTCCTTCACCGGGGGGGCGGGCTCTGAAAATAGATCTTGAGTGATTGACAGCTCGGACGCTTTCAATGGAGGGAGTGCAGCTGTGTGCAGTGGCAGAGGATTGTCAACACAGGCAGAAATCTGCACTGCTGAGAGTTCCAAAGTGTTTGAGCTCCGGCCAATCCACAGCGTGCGCGTGTGAGCTGGGCGGAGTCAACTCCTCCGATGTGTATTGCGGGAAACCTAGCGCCGTACATTTGCTACCAGCGCTATTTATTCAGCTGTATGACCCTGCGGAGTGACATCACACCAAGGTGACGTCATGAGAAGTTCAGGCAAATGTCCAGACTCGTCGCAGGGTGAGAGCCAACAACCCGAGTTTGACGCGCACACACTTTTTGTGCAACGCAACAGATTTAAGCGACTTTTCTATCTGCGCCAAACGTAAACACACTTGCGATTATCTGCGCGCGCGCACACACACACACACTGTCCCCGCAGATCTGGGCCTGGTGATGAAAGAGCCAGATTTGCTCCATTGTGTAGATCAACTTTTTTTACACAGGAACACACTGGTCCAACCGGCACTCCACACAACGCGCCCAATTCCGTCCAATCATACAAAGCCTCCACTTTGGCTCATTCTCAGCCAGCAGAGTTCTAAATCCTCCACCCTGGGAGAGATGTTTCCTCAAAACCACCAGAGGACAGAATCTGTGACCTCTGGTCTCTCAGAGGTCGAGCTCCGCCTCCACGGCCTGGAGTAATCAAGTTCATTTATAGGCTTCATTTACCCAGGGACCGCTCGCTGCGAACCATCGATAACGGATCCGATGGTATGGATCCGCCACGGTCGGGACTTCCTGTCTTTGAGGAAATCTTCTCGTCCTGAAAAAGGACCAAAGTGAGACTGGAGGTTCTTCCTCGGCCGGACTCGCTATCTCTCCGTCCGGTCGGGATGACGCCAGACTCATCTACGCACACGTCCTGTGTGTGTGTGTGTGCGCGCGCGCGTTGGTAATGATCACACTTCATCATCCAAAATGAAGAGTGGACTTTTTTCTATAGTGTACTTTTACACACAACGGAAGAAAGACAGGAAGGAGGAAACAGAGGGGATGAAAGAAGAGAAGAAGGCGGAGGAGGAAGAGAGGAGGTGGGAAAGAGGTGAAACATGGGTTCCCTGAATGGAGAGATGAGAGGAGGTGAAGACAGGAAACAGAAAGAGATGGAGGAGAAATAAAAAGGGAGGAGTTGATGGAGCAGAAGACGAGAGAGGAACAGGAGAAGGAGGCGAAGCGCTAAATGATCCAACAACCTCCTCCGATCGGAGAGGAGCCACACACACACACACACAGGAAGAAGCCGCAGGGTGTGTGTGTGTGTGTGTGTGTGTGTGTGTGTGTGTGTGTGATGCAAGCCTGCAGGGCTTCGCTGTAATCGAGGCCGGACATCGGGGCTAAAAGTTGCAGCAACCCTGCAGGCTGTGTTGTATAAAACCCACGCACGCGCGCACACGTGTGTGTGCGTGTGTGTGTGTGTGTGCGTGAGTGACTGTGTGTGTGTTTGCGCGCGTGTGTGTGTGTGTGAGTGTGTGCGGGCGCATGTGCGTGCGGGCGCATGTGCGTGTGTGTGTCTGTGTGTGTGTGTGTTTGTGTGTGCGTGTGTGTGTCTGTGTGTGTGTGTGTGTTTGTGTGTGCGTGTGCGTGTGTGTGTGCGTGTGTGTGTGTGTGTGCGCGTGTCTGTGTGCGTGTGTGTGTCTGTGTGTGCTTGTGTGTGTGTGTGCTCGTGTGTGCGTGCGTGTGTGTGGGTGTGTGCGTGTCTGTGTGTCTGTGTGTGAGTGTCTTTGCATGTGTGTGTGTCTTTGTGCACCTCGAGGGGGATCTCAGCACACAAAGTGAAACAGGGTTGTCAGGGAAACGCAATTAAAACGCGCTTTGTTAAATCACAGAAAATATAAAAATAAATAAATATGAAAATATTTTTTCATCTAAATTTCAAAACAGAAAATAAATGGCTGTCCTGTGGTTCTGAGCCAATTTCCATGAAGTGAACAGCGACTTTGATTAAATATCTGTCACAGACACACTCAGCAACAAGATGTGACGTGTTTAAAGAGAAAGTTCCGATTTTATTCTATTCCTGTGATTTACAATAAAAAAAAAACTGCAACAGTTGTGAATCAGAATTTCAAGAAAACGGACAACTCCGCTGCTCTGACGTCTGTCAATCAAACAAACGGTAACACACTGAGCTCTGCCATAGGTCAGAGGGCACCGGAAGCCCCGCCCTCTACGTGTCAAGCGGCTAGCGTGGGTCAAAATGACACGAAATCAATCATCAACACTCATAATAATAAAAATCATTTTTAGTTTTTTCAAAAAAAAAAAATCATTGTGAAGTGTGTGTGTGGCTTAACATGAGCGAGAGAGAGAGAGATAATGTGGGGGTGCACGCACACACTTCCATCAGAACAAGCCCCCCCCACGCGACCCCGGGCCCCCTCCTCCCCCCAGCTGGGGTTAAAGGACGGCGCTGTGGACTACACAAAGACAGAGGACGCTGGGACACGCGGTGACCTTTGACCTGAAATGACAAAGAGCTACATTTCGAACCTGAAGCGAAACTGAAACTTCATTTCATCCACCACGATTGATCAATAATGAAAAGAAAAAAAACTCTTTCATTTCCATGATCCGGAGACAAAGATTCCTCTGCAGCTTTAAACACACACACACACACACACTCCAGGTCGCGGCCACGCGAACACAGATCCAGCCAATTAGAGGCGTTCTCTGATCCGTTCACGTCCTCAGAGGCCGGCGCAGCCTTTGTGTTTGTTTGTGGGTTTGATTGACAGCAATTACGGGAGCGTTCACGGGAGGGCCACACGCACACACTGCTTGTGTGTTGGTTTCTGCGGAGCTAAGGAGGATCGTCCGTCTCCATTAAAGCTCGTGAGCCTTCGTCAGCTTCGACAATTCCGCCGTTTTATTTGGTTTGGGGTTTTGAGCGAAATGTTCCGCACAAACCCCGGAAAACAAATCTGAGGGAACGCCATCCACTCAGACTTCTAGTTTTAGTATAAGAACGTCACATTAAGAATCTACGTTTGAGCGGAGACGGACGGAGGAGGATGGAGGGAGGAGGAGAAGGAGGAGAAGAAGAAGGAGCTCTAATGAGACGTGTCAGTGACGGGACCAATCGTTTCCTCGGCTTCGTTAAGAGGCGACGCTAATCCCGTTAGCGTGGAGGAAGAGGAGGACGGAGAGAGCGATGAAGGACAGGATGGAGGAAAGGAGAGGGATGGAAGACGAGGACGAAACAAAGAGACGCCTGGAAAGGAGGAGTGAAAGGAGAAATGGAGATGAGGTGGAAAAGAGGACGGGAATAAAGAGATTTGTTTTCCAATTAGTGAGGCAGGAAGTCGCTAAGTGTTGCCACGGCGACGCTTCCTGTCCCACTGATTAGAGACAAATCTGCTTCTTCTTCTTCTGGTTTTTCTTTCAAAAATATATTTCTTCTGATCTTTGAGCTTCATGGTGACAAATTGGGTGTTAGCACACACGCACACGCACACACACACACATTAAAGGCTTCTTAAAAAAGAGATGAATTCTGTGGGAGTGGATCTGTGCTCCTGACGGATGGAGAGATGAAATCACTGCTTTTCACTTGACATTCAATCCATATTTACGTCCCATACGTTATTGTGTGTTTGTGTCGATTCTGACACACACACGCAGCTGGTGTGTGTTGGGTCATGGTTTTGTTTCTGATGATTTCAAGCGGTGTCTTTTTTATCCACTTTCCTGATCTCAGCTGTGTGTGTGTGTACATACTTAATGTGTATGTGTGTGTGTGTGTTCATTTGGCGGCATCTTCTGTTTGTGCGTGTGCGTGTGCGTGTGCTTATCTCTCCCCGTCGCAGGCTCAGAAGCCCTGCGGAACATTCCACCAGCTCTGAACACACCGCCAGCTGGCGCACGCACACACACGCAGATCCACAGTAGCCTCACACAACCCTGCGGTTGGCCCCCACATCATCTTAGGATCCACCCGAGGCATCCAGTAACCAAGGATGGAGAGAGAGAGAGAGAGAGAGAGAGGGCGAGGGAATGAGGGCAGAGAGGAAGAGAGAGGAGAAGAGAAAAGAGCAGAGTTGGAGGAAGAAATGGAAATGAGGAAAAGAAATGGCACGTGAGGAGCAAACATGTGTGCAGTGCATGCTGGGATTTGGAGTTTTTGCATTCAGGGTCAGATATAAAAGTGAACGTCTGGGAGAGAAGAAGAAAAACACCATCTAGGCAGACATCACCGGCGACCTCTGACCTCCATCGCGTGTTGGTTGTGGGGAGAAGAAGAAGAAAGGAGGGTGGGGGAGGAGGAGAGAGAGAAAAGGCGGGAACAATATGAGGAGCAAAAGAGGGAGATGAAAGAGAATGAAGGAAGTGAAGAAAGACGGAGAGAAAGAATAACAGGAGGAGGGAAATAAAAAGAGAGGGAGACAGATAGGAGCCAGTGTGTGCGTTGTCATAACAACATCTGAAGCCTCCTCAGATCCCACCTCCAGGAGCCTGGAGACAAAAACCTCCTCGGCCTCCAGGTGCGCGCCACCTGCGTCTCAACGTCGCCGGACGTGTCTTCAGCGAGACACTCTTCAGCCGGCGAGCCTCCTCCTCGTATGGAGGTTTCCATTTCCTGTTCTTCTCCCAACAACCTGCATGTCTGCCAGCACCAAAGGATGGACGAAACCCCCAACTACACACCTCGAAACCAATGGCACCTTTAGTGCACAAACACCCCCAGCTCAGCGGGGACGGGGTGGCTGGGCCGGTGGACGCGGTCACGCACGCAGACCCACGCACACCCTCGGGGTGTGAGCCGGTCGTCCTGTCACAGCTGATTTGCGGCCGAGGTGCTGGAAACCCAAACCTGCTTCATATTGGATTACGAGTCCTGCTCAGGAGGGGCTTTGCTGTTGTCGTCCCTGAGGCGCCATGTGATTCCAAAATGGAGTCCTTTGAGAGGGTGTGTGCGTTGTTAAAGTTGTCATATTCCATTTACCTCGGAATGTGTGTGTTCACTTGTGAGGCTAGTAGGTTGTGTGTGTGTGTGTGTGTGCGTGCGTGAGACAGTTTGGTCTGGGGAGAAGCTCTTACTCCTTAAATACCCATGAGCAAATGCATTCATAATCTAAGAAAGGTGCGACAGCTCAGAGGTCATGTGACCACAGAGGCCCCGCCTCCTAGCTCAAAGGAAACGACTGCATGAGGACGACGTCATCATCCAAACCACAACAGAGCGAAAACTACAGAACCAACACAAATACACACACACACACAGAAACGCTCTCCGCACTCTGACCTCTTGTGACCTGTTGTGTCACTGTAAGTTTGCTAAATAAACCCATTTCATAATAATAAACAAATATGCACAAAGTACACAATTCTCCCCACATAAAGAAATGGTCTCAATATATTATACGCTAGAAATGATATTATGTTATTTATATCATTAATAAATGAGCTACAAAATAAATTCATGAGTTACGATAAATCCTCCAAGACTGGTCCAGCGTGTATGCCCCGCCCTCTCCCAGAGAGAGACAAGGGATTGGCTGCAGCAAAACCCCGCGAGCCAATAGGAGAAGCGGCTAAAGATAACGTGCCTTTGTTAAAATGATTATAAATCAAATAACCTGAGAGAAAGGCTTCGGTTCCTCTTTGTGCTGCGTTCAGGTGTTCTTCCAAACTGTGGTTTAAAGCAACGTCGACATAAAATGATGAGGATTTTACCAAAACGAAAAGAAAAAAATGATGACTCGTGCCAACATTTACCTTGATATTCATTTCACTGATTCACTGACTTTTTTTTTACATTTTAACATAAAGGCTCTGGTCCAACAAGCAGAAGATCATTTTCAGCTGCTTTTTATTTGTGAGAAAAATGTAAAAAATAAAATAAATAAATAAATAAATAAATAAATAATAATCATAATCATAATCATAATCATAATCATAATCATAATCATAATAACAATAATAATCTGCTGTGCAAACGGTCAAAAGACATCAGAGGAGATCACTGGAATAAAACTTCTCAGGCTCCTTCATCATCAGCAACGAGGAGGTGACAGGAAGTTCACCAACACACTTGCTTAGACTCCAAAAATAAATCCTGCGTCTACAGAGAAAACGCTGAATGTCCCCAAGTCATCTTCACCGCGGCTTAGAGGTGATACGCAGAAAATATTTAAGATGTGCTCCTGTGTGTGTGTGTGTGTGTGTGTGTGTGTGTGTGTGTGTGTGTGTGTGTGCGCGTGTGAGATCTGCTGCTGTTTCATCCTCGGTTTGCCTGAAAGACGTGGATTCTTTTTCAACAGGAGTGTAAACGTCAGATTAAAGCAGAATCATACTGGCTGTGACTCAGTGGGTGTCACTTAACTTATTTTAATATACATATACAGGGAGAAAAAATACTGCATATACGCAGGCATATATCTATCCATATATATATATATATATATGTATGTGTATATTTTGTTTCGTTTTTTATTATAGACTAGACTAGATGAATCATTTGCCCTCAGAATATTGTGGCCAGTTGTATTCATTTATGAAAATTATTATTATTATCATTATTTCACATTACATTAACAAACTATAGAAGTGAATGCATGCACTCATACATCCATAGCTTCGCTGTATCAAAGTGAAAGTCCCCAAATCATCTTCACCGCGGCTTAGAGGTGATACGCAGAAAATATTTAAGATGTGCTCCTGTGTGTGTGTGTGTGTGTGTGTGTGTGCGCGTGTGAGATCTGCTGCTGTTTCATCCTCGGTTTGCCTGAAAGACGTGGATTCTTTTTCAACATGAGTGTAAACGTCAGATTAAAGCAGAATCATACTGGCTGTGACTCAGTGGGTGTCACTTAACTTATTTTAATATACATATACAGGGAGAAAAAATACTGCATATACGCAGGCATATATCTATCCATATATATATATGTATGTATGTGTATATTTTGTTTCGTTTTTTATTATAGACTAGACTAGATGAATCATTTGCCCTCAGAATATTGTGGCCAGTTGTATTCATTTATGAAAATTATTATTATTATCATTATTTCACATTACATTAACAAACTATAGAAGTGAATGCATGCACTCATACATCCATAGCTTCGCTGTATCAAAGTGAAAGTGTAATTTGTGGCGAAATATATTCCATTTCCTGTCGGTTAACGTGGACGGAAACTCTCCGGGACGGTCAACACTGTCGCGCGTCCTGTGGAGGACAGGAAGCAGATAAGCCAGAGAGTGGACTTTTTAATCCGCGCAGCGACCTTGAAGGGGAGCGAGGAGCGCGGGGAGCATCGCCCCGCGGAGGGGGGGGCGTCCCGAGGGGGGAGGGAGTCAAAGCCCGAGGGAGGGACGGAGGAGGAGAAGAGTGATGGACGGGAGACGTCGGGGCTCCGAACGCAGCAGAAGGTCCAAAAAAATCAGCGCTTCATAAAAGTCAACCGCTCGTTCTGAAACTATCTCTCCTCCAACCAAGATGGGCGTTCATCCGTAAATCAAAGCTCGCTCATTCAATCAGCTGATCAATTGGGAGATGATTCTTCTGCACGGCGTCCGTTCATCCAAGTTTTTTCATCCCTTCATCATCTGTCTGTTCACCACACACACGCGCGCGCGCACAATGTGACTGGAGACAATTAGCGAGGACACGTCAACACACACATGAAGAGACACGGTGATGTGTAACAGCCCCGAGGGCGTGTGTGTGTGTGTGTGTGTTGTGGGGCATGGGCCGAACATGCAGAAAGCAGAGGTGTAACATCTCACACATGCGTGTTAACAAACACATGGACACACACCGCTGAGGTCACCGTTTCTTTGTATGTATGAGTGTGTGTGTGTTAAGCGCCGACTAAGTGTGTGTGCGCCTGGTTACCCACATTGAGTAGAAGAAGAAGAAACGCCTGAGTCTCGCTTCCCTGGTGCGTCCCTCAGCAGGAGGACGCCACTTCGTGAAACAGATCTACTCATTCTGTCCCGGTTTGTATCCCTGATTAATTCTGAATCGATCTGTTGATTCCAGGAACTTTCCACTGCTCTCCGCTTTGATTGGATGACGTCTGTGGAATCCATTTTTCTCTTAGAATAACACAAATGAATATACATTATGTGTTATAATATAAATATCACAATTGAAGTTGACTTTTCAAATTGTCTCGATGAAGGATGAAACAATAACTCCGTGTTCTTTGCGTGTAGCGTGTAGCGTGACCCGTGTGGCACGCAGAATGACCTTGTCCTACTTGTTGATTGGAGAGTGGCTTTGCCTGAGGCTGCGGCTGATTGGTCGTCAATAAGCTGTTAGGACAACGAGCGGAGACAGAAACCAGGACGCTGGGACACTGAGGACAGACGTCCCTCTCACACCCCCTGGAGGCTGAAATGTTCATGACAGATTGCGCGAGGTTTTTGCGACAAAAACAAAACAGTTACGGAGCAGTGACGCTAAAGTAAAAAAAAGGTGCATTTCCGCTGACAACAAAACAATAGTCTATCAACGCCGCAAGATAAATGCTCCCACCCCCAGCTGGTTTAGCCTGGTGCTCAGCGAAGCTAAAGTGTTACATTCACCAAGCTGAATTTAGCAGCTAGCTTCTTTCCTCACACCTGGGCATTTCTTTCATTTTGTTAGCTGCCTGCTAGCTCGCCAAACTGTTAGCCTCCCTGGCCTCCAGAAAGACCATAATGCTAACATTAGCGCAGCTAGCTGATTTTAGCATCACCGCCTGGTTTTACTTATAAAGGATTAAACGTTCACTTTGGCGAGCGTCGAGGAACACCGGCGCTAACTTCCTGTTTCCGCAGCGCCGGACATCCTGCTGACGTTAGCATGCTAGCCAAACAGTCCAGCTGCACTGTTAGCGACGATGAACCTTTGCGTGGCATGTGTGTTACTGTTTGTTGCCCTTTAAAAAAGGTCAGTGTGTGGTCGCTTATATCCTGAGGCACACACACACACACACAGGACAAGAACTGTAAAACAAAAGGATTCACATCGAAGCTCCGATCCACGTACGCGACACTGACAAATTCACAATCACTGTGAAGCGGGGCAGCCTCCAGGGCACACACACACACACACACACAGTGGTGCAGTGACAGGTGGCTTCGGGCCTCAGGCCAAATCCAGAAATAAAGACAATAGCATAAACCGGAGAGAGAGGGAGCAGTTTCATGAGGAACCAGCTGCATTCATTGCAGCCAACAGGAACAACTTGACCATTTAAATATGCAAATAAATGAAGGAAAACACGTCTGTGACCTGAGCGCGCGAGACTCATGCAGCCCACGAGATTCAAATATTGATACGGATAATCATGAAAGCCAAAGGAGAGAATCGCGCGCGTGAAGCCCATTCCACGGAAGAGCTTGGATCACCAGAGGAAAGGGGGGCCACACATCACTGTCTGATGGACCAAGCGGAGCCAGATGGGACCTCCATCACAACAACAACATTTACCATCCAAACAAACCCAACAAATCAATCCCCCACACACACCTGGCTAACTTTCTGGAGTGGTTTCCACAGAATCGACTCAGTCCTACAAATAAACACAGACCAGTCCGGATGTTTAAACATTTACTTTAGACCAGTGTGTGTGTGGAGGGGCTCTGCTTATTGTGTGTTTTTTTTTTTTGGGGGGGGGGGGGGGGGGTCTGGGGGGGGGGGGGTGATTCATGTGTTTCAATGCGAGAAATCATCATGGCTCAGGTAGTAGAGAAGGAGCGAGATGAAGTCTCACACGATTGCAGCTCAAGTCAAAACCAGAGATTTCCTCCACTTTGAAGGTTTCAAACATTTATCCTGCAGTTAAAAACAAAGTTCCGGTCCCGGCTCCTTACCTCTCCTCTCCCGGACCTTCAGCGTCACCTCGGCCGGTTCCCGCAGCTCTTTGGCCAGGAACAGGCGCCCGGAGTCCCGCTCCACCCGGACCGGCGAGTCGGCCTCGGACACCACCTCGAACCACCGCTGCCGAAAGCGGAGCTCCGGCACCGTGAACACCAGGTCCCCGACTCGGGCGTGCTCCGGCACGGACACGGTGTAGCTGGGCTCCTCGGTCAGAGCCCGCGGCCGCCGGAGGGCCACCTCCGCCCGGGGGACGCCGTGGCGCGGGTCGCTCACCTCCACCCGGAGCCTGGCCGCCCCCCGCAGACAGCGCGGAGGCAGCCGCAGCCTCAGGTCGTACCGGGCCCTGAGGTTCCGGTCCATCCCTCTGCGGGACAGCAGAGACAAAAGTCCCCCCCGGAGGACGAGCTCAAAGTCGGACGCGCGTTCCCCCTGGAGCCCCCTGGAGTGGAGCTCCGGGGCCGCGGGGCAGCGGCCACCCAGCAGCGGCACCGCGAGCCCCTCCACCGGGGTCCCGGCCGGGGAGTTGTCCGCTATGCGTCCGGTGAAGCGACGGGCCGCAGACACCGGGGAGAGGAGCAGCAGGAGCCGCAGGAGCAAGGGCAGCGGCTCGGTCATGTTTCCATCCAGCAGCGTTAAATCATCTGAAAAGCATTCAACCAATGAGCGATCAATACTTCGCCCAAAGAATAAAAGTCCTTTTTTTTGGTATTATCCTTTAAGGGCATAAAAGAAACCACTTCCGAAAATGTGAAATAATATCCAAGAGTTTTTGTCCGGTGATGGAACTCCTCGCGTCCACCGTCTCCTCGGGAGAACGGATGAGACTGAGGATACACTCACCCACACACACATCCACATGTGCCTCCCCGCCCCGCCCACCCCACCGGAGAGAGGCCAATCACAGAGCAGGAGCGGGATGAGTGACAGGTGAAGGCGGGTGAGTGGGTAACCGACATCCTTCTGGGCCACAAACTCTCAATTTCACGTTTAAAACCCCCCAAATGGATCTTTTATTTCCCCCAAATATGAAAACAATTCCAGCCAATCACGTCTCCTCCATCTGGATTCATCATTTGGGATTCCTCTGATTCATCTGAAATAGAAACTTCATTTTTGGATTCTGGCATTTTTGGTTTTCCTGCAGGACCCGAACGTGTCGCACAGATTGTGTTCCTTGCTCAGAATCAGACATGGGGTTTCTTCGGCTGGTGCGAGCGGAGCCGTTTCCTGCGGGTGCCCCCCCCCGGAGACGCCTCGCAGCCCCTCGAGGCCAATTTGCTTCTGCGGTGAGGTCTGGAGAAGGAATCTGTCTCTGTGGCGTTTGAAGCTCGGACCTCTGGGCCCATCCACGGCTCACAGCAGGAAAGCCAAGGTGGAGAAAGGTCACGGACCGCGCCAGAGGAGGGCTTCTCCTTATCAACCTGGTTTCTGATATATTGATCCTTTTAATTGATGGAATGAATCTCTGGCTCGGGATCCATTGGCGTACCAAGTAAAGACGGTGAGGATCGCCGATGTCCAAAAAGCCCCAAAACCCGCACACAGGCACCGAATGGCTCCACCCAGAGGTTCAAAATACACCTGTTATCACACACACACACACACATGGACACACACACCGCCATTTAATTGCACACGAGCTGCGATCACAGCAGGCTCTTTTCCTTTTGCCACATGCAAACGAGTTTCATTACGCAGAGATTAATGAGAGAGGGAGAAAGGAATGTTGAATCCTTTCAACAATTTTCCGTACTTTGCCTATTTTCCTCTCCGGCTGAAACTGTCAATCATTGTCCATTTTATTACGATTATGAATAGAAAAGGCAAAAGGGATTCAACTCCAAAGTCCAAAAGGTCAAATTCCTTTCAAGCCCGAAATCCGGTTTGGATTCATTTTTCTGTAAAAGTCATCAAACATTTCTCGGAGGAAAATATATTTTTTGAGGCTTTATTTTGTCGTTTTACACCAAACTTTGCTCTTTTGTATCCACTGACGTACCGCGGAGCCCTCCGTCACGTGTCGAAGGACCCCCGGCCCACCCGGCCCCTCTGAGGTCACGGATGGACAGATGGTTTCCAAAATGTCACGCGGCCACCTGAGTGTGTGTGTGTGTGTGTGTGTGTGTAGCAGATGAATAACAGGCTCCAAATGACATTTTAAACGGAGCCATATTTCCACTCCAAGTACAAAGCTGAATTGTGACACGCACAACTTTAGCCCCTGCACACACACACGCACAAAACACACACTTAATGACCAGCGGGAGCAAAACCAATTGTGACTGACAGTTGAATGAAACGAGAGAAAAGTGGCAGAACACTTAAAGACTTGATGGCTGCTGGAGCGCACGCGCACGCGCACACGCACACGCACAGGGCCCTTTGAAGCTATTTCTTCCACCCTGCTCCTCACCATGGTGTTTTCAGGGAGCTGTCAATCACAGCTCACCTACACACACATTCAGCATAACTTTCTTTTTTCTTTTGCTTTCTGTGTCACCGCCAAACTTTTTTTTCCCTAAACGCGACGCGGCGACTACAGCCAACGACGAACGCCACTTTGCGGCTCATCTCAGGAAAATAAGTCGGCGCCGGTCCCTCGACCAATCACAGCTCTTCTCAAAAACAAACAGTTGCAAGTTTCAGATTTCTCCATTGACAGGCGAACAGACTGCGACGCTGATGAAGAATGGGGACACCACAGAAGAAGAAGTCATCCAGATTTTTTTGGAATCCTTCACAGGTGTCACGGATGGCACTGTCCCGGGACATGGAGCGTGTTCCCAGCAGGGGTCCCGGCGACAACCAAAAAAATCAAACAAACGGAGAAACCGGACGCGGAGGCCCGTTCGATCATTCCCGCCGTTGATGTTTCTCATCGTGGCTCTGACCTTTGACCTTCGGGGTTATTCCACGTCCAATCCTCCATTTGATATGGATTCTGTATTCGTTTGTCTCTATTGATGGTCTTTACGTGGGTCCGTGGCTACGTCAATCAAGATGTCTATATTATCATTCTGGTGGCGTGTGCCTCATAAGCCACAGATCGCTACTTTTCTCCTCGGTGGTTTCCCACAATCTGAGGTGATGGGGGACTAAGACAGTGGCAGTCTTACTGACAAATGGCAAATCCGCGCCGGGTTCTCTCGGACGCACACGCGCAAGCAGCAGGAAACGCACCAGTGTGTGTGTGTGTGTCACTCACCTCAGACTTCCGCTGGAGGTTTTCATTCCGCTCAGCCTCCGATATAATCATATTTTCAGGTGGTTCCTCCTCGATTTCTTTTGTCCGCTCCTCCCAGTTTCTCCTCTTCGCTCTCTCTCTGCGTTTCCTTCACCTCCGTTCTCCCTCTCCTGAAGGAATTTGCTCCAATGCCTCAAATAGGATGCGACGCAAGTTCTTCACCAAAAAGAAAACCATTGAAGAAATAAGTCCAAATATAACAAAGTCTGGATGCGAGAAACCTTCTTCAAAAGGTGAATTCAAAACCCGCAAAAAGCCGTTTGTTTGAGTTGTGACTGATGATCGTAGTTCTCATTTCCAGGAATGCATAAATGCGATTCTAGAAACTGCTCCGTGGCCCTCAGACACAATCCCGTTGGCGGAATGGCGGGTGTGGTGTTGCTCCAGCCCCATGAGGCTTGGATTCTAATCTAATACGGGACCGAAAACGGAAAAAAACAAAACCCAAAAAAAGGAGGTCATGATCGAACCCGCCTTCTGTTTTAGATATAAAACGTTCCTGGGGCGAAATGCAAAGTTTGTCCCCTCAAAGGTCAGAGGTCACAGGTCTCACAAATGGAAACCTGTGCCAGTTTGTAACTACAAATTACACACGGATTCTCTCTCCAACGTTTTACTGCCCCTGGTCACATGATCATAAACCCACTCTGCTGGCGTGCGCGTGACACACTCAGGAAGTCCGTTTTATCCGCGCTCAGTCTTTCATCTCTGCTGCAGGCCTGAACGCAGCAGACAGAGCCCGTGACACCAATACCCAGGGGTCCCTGAACACATCATCAGAAGATCCTCTTTTTCAGTTTTCTCTAAAGGCCTCTTGCAGGGAAATACACAATGAGCCTAACTGGAGCTCCTGATGTCCCGGTTACCGTGGCAACCTTTGCTCCATTTCAAGCTGGACGACTGGAACGTTGGACTTGACGTGCTTATATTCCTTTTTTTCCTTCGATTGTGTGTGTGGTTTCATTTTCACCCTTTTTGACAGGAAGTGGGTCAATCTGCCCGAGGTCAGAGAGAGAGACGAGGTCAGCGGAGGGTGGTCGGCCCCACGCGCAACAGGTGGATTCTGGGATTTATTTCCATAAACATGAATGATCTCATTCAAACAGCTCACCAGGAAATATATCGAAAATCCAATTCAATCGGAAGAAACTCCTTCAGGTGCTCCACATTCAAACGGCCCTCGGGGGCCTCCGCTGTCACGTTCCATTTCTCTCTCCCCCGCTCTGACCCGCCAACGTCGACCTTTGAAAAACTGTTTATTCAAAAAAACATAACTTTGATTTACTTCGTTTCACCGCAAAATACAAACTTCATACAACAAAGACAAGTGAAGGTGTGCGTGTGCGTGTGCGTGTGCGTGTGCGTGTGCGTGCGGGAATGAGGTCAGCTGATTCCGACACACTCTTGCCTGCCTCTCTTTAGCCTTTAGAGATCGCAGCCGACACTCCCATGAAATCTCCCCGAGACAAAATCCTGGAAGACAGCTCGCGAGTCTGAATACAGAAACATCCCAGACACACACAAGGTCTCAATCTGTCTCTCGTGTGTAAACGCACACGCACACGCACACGCACACGCTGCTGCTCTTGCACCATCACTTTGCAAATGTGCAGACACAAGCTGCTTGTCGTCCACAAACACACAAACACACAAAGACACACACAGTAAAAAGCTGACGGAATCAGCAGATCAGGTTGATGTCCTCCTCTTCCTCCTCCTCCTCGTCTTCCTCCTCCTCCTCCTCCTCCTGTGATGTGTCTGCTGCTTCTCGTCATCATAAACCTGGATATCAGGAGCGTCGGGATTTTCCAGCTCACCAAGGAGGACAAGGACGTGTTTACCAACCACACGCACGCACGCGCACGCACACACATAAGGGGATTATAATTATCACCAAACTCTTGCACACGAGAGGCTTAAAACCGTTTTTTAACCTCACACGCACACGCACGCACACACGCACGCACCCACACGCACACGCACAGGCACGCACACACTTTACAGTATCGTCCCTCTCCTCTTCCTCGTGCCACTCCTGCGCACACACTCACAAGCTTACACAACCGCACACGCGCGCGCATCTGCGTTGGTGCAGCTTGATGCTCAGGGCCCTGAGAGATTGTGTAAGTTGTAAATGAAACGAAGCAGGTTCATTTCCGTGTTGCCACGGTGACTCAGGAGGCCACGAAACTTGAATCGTCCTTTTTCTGGAGTGATATGCCACGAAGCTTTTACTACGATAAACAAAGAGAGAAAGTTTGATTGGCCTGATGTCTTCGGTTGTGTAACTTCAACTCCAGGAGAGAAAATAAATTGCTTGGGTTGCCATGTGACCGAAACTCAGATTACGTTCACGGTGACCCAGTGCATTCTGGGTAATGTGGCGGTAGAGCCCGCCTCCGTGAGAGGCGGTCAAAGTACGTTTGACCTTTGACCTTGAGCAACCGTCGTCACCCCATCAACTGTCCTGTCAGAGTGTGTGTGTGTGCGCGCGCGTGACAGACGCACACACATTGAGACGTACAGTCGCTGTGAGCAGATTTTTTACATTCACTGTTTTCCATAAAAAGATATTTGGTTTCATGATGTTTGGTTTTTTTTGTCCTATGTCCAGGAATGCCAAGCTGCGTTTTTTTTAGCTTTGATTTAAAATCTTCACGTTTTATTTTTGAACTTTGTGTTTGCAAAGGTTCTCTAAAAAATATGTTCTCTGCGGTTTGTGTCCAGCGTGGCGTCCGGTTTTTGGGTGTACTTTGAATGATTTGCCTGAGTGGTCACTGAATAGAGCTGTGTGTGTGTGTGTTGATGTCAGTCGTGCTGAACAACTTTGTCTGCTTCACCCACGCGACATGAAATCAAAAAATCTCCTTCAATTTTAAAGGCTCCCATGTTTTTTCAGGGAAAATCGAGTAAAACTTCAGTCATGGGGCTCTGCATGCGTGTGTGTGTGTGTGTGTGTGTGCGTGTGCAATTTAAAATGTAACAATGCCTGCATGTGCAATTGCTTTTGTGAAAATGTGCATGTGCGTATGGGGTTGCCCCAGGGGAAATTACAGGCTGCATGAATCTGAGCATTAAGGTGTGTGTGTCTGAATTGGTAAGCGTGTCCCACGTCCCTCTGTTCTCACACCGAGCCCTATGATTCACCCCCTCATTACCCATCATGCCTTTCACGCGGCCAACCCGGCCAGGATCACACAGCCGGGTGAGCGGACACTTTTTGAAGATGATGCGGCGCGACGGACAGGAAGTGAAGCTGGGGATGATGATGTTCATCGCTCTCATGTTCAGAGTCGGGTTCAGTTTAACCTGAGCACATCACAAAGTATTAAACCAGGACGAGAGTAAGAACGTGACTTCTGCTTGTCTGGATAATCCATAAATTGAGTTTTTACGGACAACTATTATCAAACATCATACGATAAGAACGATATGGATAATACCACAGCGCAGGATTGGATTGAATCTGAATTTTTTTCCTGTGCGAGGGGTGTTCCTTACATTTAGTCCATCACATCTAATGTGGCAAATGTATTTGCGAATGGGCTGTATAAAATAAAATGGGATTCATTGACGTGGACAGAAGACATTTCACCAACGAAATACTACCAAATGTTTCACTGAAATTGTTTTCTCCCTATTTAATTTTGTGTGCGTTGTTCAAAGATTCACATCGTAGTCCGAGCAGGAATCACATGGAGGGCACGAAAACTGAAACGTCAGACAGAGGTCAAAGGTTATAAAGACTCACACAGGTGACAACCACCAGCAGGAACCGACACAATAAAACAGAACTAGGACAATTGATTACTATCAACATTTTGCATATTATGTGTGAATGTATTAGTCATCTGCTCAAACACAGTAAACACGCGCGCGCTCACGCACACGGAGCAGCAGAGGCTCGGGTTTGTGTACCTATACTGCACTCTTGTGGCAGCTCGTGGTACTGACACTGTTTCACTGAAGAATCTGTCGCTGCTCCATGTTTGCGTCTTTTGTCGTCATGCCCAACAAAACACACAGTCCAGTTGTGTAATATTGACCTTCCCCATCCTCTAAACTAAAAATACCTTGATACATCCGAAAATACTTTGAAACGAAGTGTATTTTTTTACTTTAAGTATACATTTAGTGCAATTAAAGTTACAGTCATATATGTATCACAAACTATGTATTGTTATGTGTTATATCGTTATATAGTTTAGCTCAATATCAGGTGAGTATGAATGTCAGCGTTTAAAGGTTGACTGTGTTCCAACATTAATTATACTTTAACATTAAATCTATTTAATATCATAAACTCCATTTCGTAACCCTCTTAAACATGATCACTGAAATCCTCCCGTTCTACACGTCACATCCATGAACTCTGAGCGTCGTCCCTCGCTCCCATTTAAAGGGTGACCGAGCTACGCGTTGCTAAGCGACCGAGCGCGTGGCTAAGTTAGCTAGCATGAGCTAGCATTGATCCCGAGTGCGTTGTGTAAAGTTCACATTCTTACCGGCGGCCTCTCTGCTGTCTGTGGATGAACTCTGGGATTACACGGGGTCTCTTCTCCTGTCCTAGTCCGCGAACTTTTTTGGTTCGCCGCCGCTGTGACGCGGTGCGCCGCTTTTTCCGGTCCGGGCGGCAAAACGGCGATTACAAAGGGTTCCTTCCTGTTTACTCCCGCGAAAAGTAATTTTCCGAAACATATAGAAAAACTCTACTTCACATACATTATGACGATGATGATGATTATAAATATCAAACCAGTTGGAGACGGGACGTCCTGATCATCTGCGTCCATGTCAGCTGAAGAGCCGGGGTCCATTTCATCAGCTACAAGATAATATGAAAGAACACGTGGTACAGTATGTCCTGCACAGTAAGTGTGTGTGTACACGCACACGCACATACATGTATTTGCCATTGAAGCAATATCGCATGTCACTGAGGACTCGCTGAGGCTGAGGATCATGTCTCCATCTCACATCTCGGAGCATGTGTTCCATCTGGGAGATATAAACACCTGAACCGATTGCATGCATGTCTACACACATGCGTGTGTGTGTGTGCGTGTGTGTAGGTTCTCAGTTTCATCGACATGGTGAACATTTTGCCTGCAGCTATCTATCACTCTACACCTACATACACATTAGGGCGGTCCTACTTTCATGGTAAATACTCTGAACCCCCAAAAAGTTACATTTTGGTTAGAAAACACAAATATTATGACATTTTAACACATTTTAGAGGTTGCTCAAAGCACTGGAAGTTTATTAAAATCAAATCCATCTGTACTCTGAAGGATTTTTTTTTTACATATACACATTAACTGTCATTTAGCTAAAATGATTTGCAAAATGTCATTTTAGGTCTCAATATGACATGCTGACCTTTGACCTATTTACATAATTACACAGAAATGGGATTACGCTACAATCTGCCAATCATTTTGTCACTCCCTAACCCTATTGAGGACAGGAGTGTCCTAACCCTAACCCCAACCGTAAACCCTAACCCAACCCCAACCCTAACCCCAACCCTAAACCCTAACCCTAACCCTAACCCTAACCCTAACCCTAACCCTAACCCTAACCCTAACCCAACCCTAACCCTAACCCCAACCCTAAACCCTAACCCTAACCCAACCCTAAACCCCAACCCTAAACCCTAACCCAGCGGAATTGCCATAAATGGGGGAGCCTTGACCTTCCTATCAAAAGTTATTCGCAGAAACCATGAGAGAGAGACTTTGCGCTACTTCACCAACTTCCTTGAGACTTGGGGGTGGTACCGTTGGATGCGGAAGGGTCAATATAGTGGGGACGTAGCCGACTTCCAGGTCTCTAGGACCTTCCTATCAAACGTTAGTCCACAAGGTGTTGTCCTGGAGTGGTTTACATCCCTTAACACCCGGTGTTTTGTTTGCAATATGCAGATCAACAACTGCTCGATGAAATTGCTCATACCAATCTATCAATGTGATTTTGCGAGGGTGTGAGAATATGTAATACATTTGCATATTTAGGAGAGAAAAATAGAGGCGTACAGTATAAATTGGACAATTCTATAAGCCTGCTGACAGTGGCCATGTTGGGTGGAGAAGCTTTGAGCAACCTCTAAATACTTTGACTTTTTCCCCTGAAACGTTATACCGGGTGTTTTTTCACGATTTGGAAACCAATGCGAGGGTCAGAGCGAGATATTTCAAAACTTCCAAAATAAGGACCACCCTAACACACCCACACACGTGTAGCAGGACATGGTGCAGTGCAGTTGCAGCCTGTGGACTCTGCAGCCTCACGTTGTGGCTGGGCTCAGCTTCTATTTTCAGAATCCAGACTCAGCACTGTCAGGATTCCTGGAACCACGGCGGGACACAAATAGCCTCAGACGGCCAGTGGACCCGGGGTCGGACCTGGGGTCGTCGGCCCCGCAAAGATCCACGAGGACATGACACGCTCCCTTTAGTTCCACCGCATTCAATCCAAATGAATTATTAATCAACTCAATCATAGACATGATAAGAGGTCAATGATTAAATCAGTGCAGATTCTTCCCTCCCGTGTGACACGTGTTCAAAGTAATGAAGGAAACGTCAATGGACTCATAAATGTCAGCTTTTAATATGTATCTTCACTTTAAGCACAATCATTCACTATAACCTATAAATACTTGAATATATATCATATCTTGTAATATTCACTCTTAGGCATTTAACCCTCGTCCAATGCCACCTGAACTGTCTGTGTGTGTGTTCCTGGAGGCTGGATCATCGGTGTGACATCATACATCAGATTATTGTATGTAAACCACACACACACACACAAACTGCCTTTAGCCGTCATAACAATAACAAGAGGGAGGCACAAACAGATTAGCTGAGATTAGATGTGTGTACTGTATCCCTCGCGTATTTCCCATGATCCTCTTGGTTTTTGTTTTGACTCACTAGTTTCCATCTGTTTGTTTAAATGAAATCACCCCCCCCCCCACACACACACACCATAAAAAACAACAGTGTTAAAGAACATGCAACATCTCCGGTTTCATACACAATCCACAGAAATCATGTTAAATCACTGATAAACTAAATACTGTGTACAAATACAAATAAAATGAGCACATACAACTATACATGAAAAAAGACAAAGCAGAGAGAATCAAAAGAATGAATAAACAATAACAGATCCACTACCTTGTTTTTTCTCTCTCTCTTTTTAAGCATACACACACACACACGTTTGTTGATCTCCAGGCTCAGTTGTCGTGGCAACAGCTGTGACCCTGACCAACACACATACACACACATTGTGAACACACGGTGAATCAGGTCTGAACAGCATTTCACAGCCACGTTGTTATTTCCCTGAAAACTCTGAAAATATATTTTTTTAAATCGACTTTAAAAAGGAAATTATTTTTACTTTATTTTACTTTGATTTATACCCAGGGGAAGTTTCATCTTTAGACATCACTGTCAACTCCATTTGCTTGACTATAATTTACACCGATTTTCCAAATGAATCCAGATCAATCTGAATAATTATAAATATAATATTCCGGAGGACCTGGTAGGTTTAAAAGATCCAGAGGTTTCTCAGTTTGGATGAAAAGGATTTATTGATCCTCCCATAAAAGTGATCAACTGTCGTCCAATGAATACATTCTTCATTATTGCTGGTTTGAGCCGACTGAAAATGAAATGATGAGAAACATGTGAAGTCATGGAGATCAGAAAGAGACAATCAGTTCCTGAGTGCCTTTCACATTCGTTCAATCAAGAAAATCAGCAGGGAAAAGGAAAACACACACACACACACACAGCTGGTAGCTTTGTCTCTGGGGTCTCTTGGCAGAGTTCTGCTCAGTGTTGTTACCACAAGGATTCAGAAAAAGAACAAAATGCATATTCACAAGTCTCATCCGTTATCACAGAGGGGTGTGTGCATGTATGTTCAGCGACAGATAACAACGGAAAATAAACGAGATGTTTTGAAGGCCAGGAGGACCAACTGTACCAGTGTGTGTGTGTCCAGATGATCACTTGGATTCTAAAGCCAGAAACAAATTAGGTGACTTTAAATATGGGCCCAAACACAACTTGTCCAGCTTTTAATCAGCCAACCCAGCGCGGCCTCTCATTGGCTGAGTGACTTCAGGTGTGTCCGTGCCCCCTGATCAGGCTCCGCCTCCTCCTCCCATATAAACGCGAAACCCCAAAAAACCACAAAAGCTTCTTGACGGAACAGCAGCTCGCATGGATGGATGGATGAACGATGGAGGGATGAATATATGCTGTTTATATCTGTATGTTTACAACAGCAGATTCACTGTCACAAATAATGACATCACTTCCTGCCATGTGCCAGCTCCTCACATTCCTCGTGGAGGGAGGGAGGAGTCTCGAGGTCTCTCTCTCCTCCCGAGCCCCCCCTCTCTCTCCTCCCGGCCCCCTCTCTCTCTCTCTCTCCCGCCCCCCCCCCTCTCCCGAGCC
>JAFBJU010000056.1:51040-75027 GCA_016785305.1 Colistium nudipinnis
TCACACCCCGCACCCTCTCTCCCCCGCGCCCCCCTCTCTCCCTCTCCCCCGCCCCCCCCCTCTCTCTCTCCCGCCCCCCCCCCCCTCTCTCTCCCCCGCCCCCCCCCCTCTCTCTCCCGACCCCTCTCTCTCTCTCCCGACCCCCCCCTCTCTCTCTCTCTCTCTGAATGAAGGAATGAAACTTGTTGAACCCGAGCGGCTGGCGGAGCGCCAACTGTGTCCAGAGTTGATCCTCGAGCTGAGAGGTTTCTCTTTCTGCTCTCGCTCAGCTTCAGACTGAAAACTGCAGCTGTCCAGGAGTGATTCATGAAAATGAAAAAAAAAAAGAGAGAAATAGTTTCAAGGTTTTTTGTTGTTGTTGTCCAGAGGAACCACATGGTAAAAAGATGCGTTCCTGAAATGAGTCACGGCCCACAGCAGCTTCTCACGGCTCCGGAAATAAACGCCATCAACTTTGAGAACAGGTGTTTGTCCTCCTGGTCTTTATATTCAGTTATTGATCATTTTCACTCTCCTGTCTTCAGTTTCAGAATAAACCTTCTGGGTTTGTATTTTGACACCAGCGGAAGATCTATTGTTGGTCTCCAGGTTTCTCAGTCTACGCCTTTATTTATACATTAAAACTAAAACCAACCGCCACAGCTGTGAAAGTGACTTCACGCACAAACACACACACACACACACAGTGCACGTGTTGAAGGAAGTGGGAGGAGTTTGTTGTGTTTTCTTGGTCCCCTTCTAGACCTCGGAGGAGTCCCGGGGCGGCCCGTGGTTGGCCCACGCACCACGTGTTGACGCTGATAGTAGCTCCATATATGGACATGCGGACTGAGCGGAGCGTCGGGTTCAGCCAGGCTGCTGTTTCTGAGAAACACAAACGTACACAGTGTTCTCACACACACTCACACACACGGACACGTGGAGGACTGTATTACATCATGTACACACACAGGACACACAGCTGTGTCATGCAGAATAACACAAATGCCTCACAACCTAAGACTCTACTCCATGTAGTACAGTGTAATTTGTCCTGAATATGTGTGCACGATTGGAGTGTGTGTGTGTGAGAGAGTGTATGTCTGTTTGTGTAGGTGTGTGCTTATGTGTGTGTGTGTGTGTCTGTGTTTGTGTGCGTGTTGTTCCAGATTAGACAATAGCTACAAAACTTGAGCTGACTGGTTTGTCTCAAGTTCACACATGTTAAAGACACAATGAGCGCTAAGGTTTAATGGTTGTGTTTGAATGAAAACACACACACACACACACAGACAGACACAAACAGTTCTTATGTAATGTCCGTTTACACGGATCAGTCCAACGCGGGGATGTGGTCAGGCAGAGACCGGAAGTCAGAGCCCCTGTCAATCACCGCACACTTGCCCCAGACTCACACGTTGTGTAGTATAAAAATGATTTCAACGACGTTGTTGCTTCACTGAATGTCCGTGTCGTGAGTCGTTGCGTGTGTCCCCGCTGTGGTTCGCGCCCCCCACCCCCTTCTCCACAGGAACTTGGTTCCGTCCACAGCGCGTCATCCATTGTTTACACAGCAGCGGCTCACAGCGGAGCGGCGCACGGACAGAGAGCAGCGGCCCGGGGGCGCGCTTCATCCCGACAACACAAGAACCTGAGTCCGCTGCACACCGGAGCGTCACAACGACCCACACCCGGAGCTACACAACCACCGGAGCCTCAGCATGCCCTGCCGGAAGGAGAACTACATCCTCCTGGAGCAGTCGGTCACCGTCGGCTCCAAAGAGGTGGACGCGCTGGTGACAAAGATCGGTGAAGCGCTGCAGCTACACAACAACAACAACAACAACCACCACAACGGCGGCGGAGGAGGAGGGGGGACACACCAGAAACCCGGGTCCGTGTCCCGGCTGCACGGCGGCGGGGGCAAAGCGGCCGGCGGCACCGGCGGCTGCTGCATGCGGCTCCGCGGCCGCGGACACCGGGGGAGCAGCCGGGCGAGCCCGTACAGCCTCCCCGGCTCCACCGGGGAGCAGGAGTGGGTGAAGCCGTGGAGCCGCAGGAGGCTCGGCGGGGAGGAGGACGACCCGCACCGGCTCCTGCAGGAGCTCATCTTGTCCGGGAACCTCATCAAAGAGGCCGTGCGGAGGCTGCACTTCTCCGCCGAGGACTGTGCGGACAACGTGCCGTGCTGATGGCCGCCCGGGACCGGGGTGCCCGACCCCCCGGGAACACACACACATACAGACACACGGGCCGGTTCTCACCGTGACTCACGGGGCTGGAAGCTCCGTTCATTTTTTTCTAATTTCACCCCTTCGCGTCGGTTTGTGTGAGGGACGGTTGTTCGGCTCACGGCGGCTAGCAGCTAGCTTAGCCGCCCGGCCGAGGTGTTTATGTTTGAATGTGTCCCGGAGGGAGGGGGGGGGACACTCGGGCTAACGTTAGCCTTCAAGCTTTGTCTTCCACTGAATCCCGGAAGTGGGTTGTGTTGTTTTGTTCCGACGGGGCGGGTTTGTGTTATTGTTTACGGTTTGAGTGACAGGAGGAACCTTGTCACCCCCACACCAGGCAGCTGCTGCTCATGGGACACATGTGGACACGTCGTTTTTCCCATGAGCCTCTGGGTGAGGCTGAGGAACTGTAATGTTTTTTTTGTATGGGGGGGGTGAAGGTCAAAGGTCACGCGGTGCTTTGACCCTCTTTGGGATTCCAGAGGAGTTTGTTTTTCTACGTGTTTGTTGTGTGAGGAGAAACGAGCTGGTCCGCTTCGTACCGAAGCACCTGATGATGTTCCTGAGTTTTCAGGTTTCTTTTGTTGTCGTCTTAATAAACACACTTTTGTTCTTTTTCAAACCTCTGTGGAGATTTTATTGGAGGGGGGAGAACCTGCCTGCGTGTGTGTGTGTGGACAACGTCGTCCAGAAGGACACGTGCTCCTTATCAGCCTAAAAATACCACACACGCACCCGGGGATCACAGCAGACGTGACGCCACCGGTTGAAAAACACATTTTGCTGCGGTGGCTTTTGCTGTGAGCCACTCAAGGTCCCACACATTGTTTGTGGAGCCTCCCTCTGCCGTGTGTGTGTGTGTCGAGCTGGCGGTTGGCCTCCAGGTTATTATGAAGGTTAGTTCATGCTCGGGTCATTGGGTTGAGTCTGAGCTGCTGCTGGTCAACACACACACAAACACACACACCTTTTACATCACTGTACACTCAGTCCTTCAGCCTTATAGCTGTGACCTACAGATGTTTCCGTTCAGTTAAACTTCAGTCAGTTAAACCACACCGCAGATTATCATCTATTTACACACACAACAAAGTCAGAATGAAGCGAAAAATCTTTTTCAGAGAAGTTCTGAACTGGTCTCAATATTTCGACTCGTACTGATCAATATCCTGAAAATGGCTGCAATGACTTTTTCAAGATCTATAACCGGTGAACGGTTTTATTCACAGTCGAGGCGTGTTGTGGAATTAATTCATGAATGAACATGAACAAAAAGCTCTCCAACAGGTTTGCTCACTATCAAAAGCTGCAGGCATGACATCACAGGTACTGTTAAAAATGCGGATTCATCAGTGTGCATATTCAAAATGAACCGGAATTCATTGAAAATATATCGAGTACATCGTTAAAAGAAATACTGTCTTGTTCAAGAGCTCTCATTGGTTCGTGCAGTTAACTTTTGATTCGTTCTAGTTCATTTATGGTTAAGATTTCAATGATTATCTACATTTATTTTTATATGATCTATAAACACTCACAACAGGAAGTCGGTGTAATGACATATTCGTCCTTGAGGGGGCAGCAGGACACAGTACATCAATGACCCACAACAACTATACACAGGGGTCCACCAGGACTATAAAAAGGTTTTGACTATAAAAAGCCTCGATGGAGTTTTAAAGAGGTTTATCCTCGAAGATCGATAATAATAATCCCATAAATTAGGAATCAATGAGATGGAACCTGGCGACAATTCCACAGAAAACATCAGAATTCAAAGCACACAGGAACATCTCATGAATCACTGGAAGATGAACGATGAACTGACTTTATATATTTCTAAATGTATTTTTGACACATGAGTTGCTGCAGGATTTTGACCAGGCAGACTTTGAGAAAGAGGCGTTTACTTTTCATCTGGGACATCATCGCTGAACTAGAGAAAAAAGGATTGATGATTGACCTCAGCTGAAGGCTCCTCCTCCATCATACGTTCCCTTCTCTATGGCTCACTAAGCCACGTTCATCCTCGAAGCTGTTTCTAGAGTGCAGGTTTGAAGACAATGAAATACAGATGTGCAAAAAAGAACGATTTTGAGCAACCGCAGCTTCCGCCCACCCAGCTGCGACTTGTTTGGTTATCGGTTCCTTGATCGATTGGAGACAAAGCCTCTGCGTGTCCTTGTGCGTGTCTGAGCCTGTGCCAGGATAAAATCCGCATTCTACCTCTCCGTGGAGCCTGACCCACTTCCGTCCGCTGGACTTCCCGAGGACGGTGTGAGCGTGGCCTGGTTTCCTCTGTCCTCCCGTCCCAGGAGGTGAACCGTCAGACAGATCTGAGTCCGCCAGGCGTCCTCCGCCGACCGCAGAATAGAACCCAGCACACGCGTTTTGAATTGAATTAACATTCAACCTTCTCAGCTCCTCTGAAATTTCCTTTCGTTCAGTCGCCAACACTAATTCATTAGTGAGCCGTCACCGTGTTGAGGAATTGAATCCGCTGACGAAGGTTTGGCCAAGAAATCTGCTTTATCCAAAAGATCAGAGAACCGTGGCCATGAGGCGTCTGCCTCCCCCTCTGACCTGGATTCATCTTTTTGATGCCTCCGACAAACCAACTCTCCCTGATGCACGTGGGGAGGTTCTAAATTGATGCTTGGTGTTAAGGTATAGAAATACAATAAAAGCATGAAAAGGGCCAATCCTGCTCTCTGGTGAATCAACAGCACCGACGGCTTCTCCCCCTTTTGATAATAAAAGCCAGTTTAGATGTTGTCAATGTTTATTTCAGTCAAATGGTTCTTTTTATTTCTGGCGTCAACCAGACAAGATGGGAAATGAGCAACTTTTGGCTCCTCAATGGAACTCCTAGACGTCTATCGATGAATGTTTCCAATGCGGCGGCCACCTCCTACCCCCACCCGTGGTGCTGGGCCGCGGGTGCCCCCCCCTGCGGCCTCCGCATCTCCAGCACGCTCCTGGCGTAGGCGTCCCTGAGGTTGACTCCTCCCACCGCCTCCTCCCCGCCCACCCAGCCGCGGGCCCACCTCCTCATCGTCTGGCCGCGCCGCGCCGCCGCCTCCTTCGACTTCAGGGCGAGGTAGCAGGCGGAGAAGCGTTCGTTGATGATGGCGATGGGCAGCGCCAGGACCAGGATCCCGGACAGGATGCAGAGGAAGGCCAGCAGCTTCCCCGCCGCCGAGTCGGGACGCACGTCCCCGTAGCCCACCGTGGTCATGGAGGTGGTGGCCCACCACCAGGCGGCCGGCACGCTGGTGAAGGTGGTGGAGGGAAGGTGGCGCTCCAGGGCGAAGGCCAGCGCGGCAAAGACAGAGATGCCCACCCCGAGGAAGAGGAGCAGGAGGCCCACCTCCTCGTAGCACTGAGTGATGGTCAGAGCCAGAGACTTCAGGCCTGGACGCAAGAAAAAAAAAAGACTTCGCTTGAGAAAAACGGATTAGCAATATGGTTGTTTTGAGACTTTGAGAACCTGATTCAACGATGAGTTGTTTGCTTATATTTAGATGAAATTAAGTTATTGGTTGATTAGTTCCACTAAAATCTTTTGAAGGCTTCTTTTTTTTTTGTTGTCCCTTCATGGTCGACCACCATTCCGGGTCCAGGTGCGCTTACCTGTGGAGTGTCGTCCCAGCTTCAGCATGCGGAGGCAGCGGAGGATCCGGAGCACCTGCACCACGCGGCCCATGTTCTCCAGCTCCGTGCTTCCTCCACGGAGACGCTCCACCGCCAGCGTCCCGTAGAAGGGCAGCACGGCCAGCAGGTCCACCACGGTGGGGACGCTCCGGCCGAACCGGCACTTATCCCTCACGCAGAGGAAGCGCAGTGCCAGCTCGCCGGTGAACCACACCACACAGGCGTGCTCCAGGGCATCGAACGCCGGCGGCCCACCCGAGTCCTCCTCCAGGTCCAGGGAGACCAGCACCATGTTGACCACCGACAGCACCACGAAGGAGACCGACAGTGAGCCGAAGGCGCGGGCGGCGCGAGACGATTCGGGTTTCTCCAGAAGGTCCCACAGGCGCTGCCGGAGAGCAGGGCAAGCCGCGCCCACAAAATCCTCGTCGTTGTTGCTGGTCTCCGCCTCCTTCGGCGCGTCCAGGGTTTCCTTCAGCTCCCTGCGGCGGTAGTAGCGCTCTCGGCAGCAGGGGTAGATCTGCAGCTCGTCGATGCCCCAGTACTGGATCTCCTGCAGGAAGGAGATCTCACACAGCTCCTCTCTGACGTGCAGGTGACCGGTCCGGTAGAAGTTCATCACGTACCTGTCAATAATTGTTGCAGAATTGTAGAATCTGCTATTACTGCTTAATATGAGCTGCAGCTATATATCTGTATCTGCGTTTATAATGATGTCATATCCACCCAAATATCATCCTCAGATTTTCAAGACCTCAAATATTGAAATGAGTCTGAATAATCGTGTATGTGTCGGACTCTAGTTGTAACCTTTGACCCCTGCATCACGGTCAGGTTGAAGGTTCACACTTCTGGTCACTCACTGGAAGGTCTGTGAGTTCCGGTCGAAGAAGAACTCGTCCTCCAGCAGGTCGTCGCAGAGCTCCAGGGCAGAGTCCCGGCCGCACCGGGCCAGTCTGCCCAGCCGGGTCTCCGGGTGGGACGCCAGCAGCTCCTGGGACAGGACGTGGCGGCTCCCGCCAACGTTGATGATGAAGAAGCGGAGCGGCTCTCTGGCGCAGGACGCCGTGGACTCGCTGAAGAAAACGCTGGAGTCCAGAGACACCGGGGAGCTCATGGTGGAGAGGGCGCTGGGTCAGAGGTCAAAGGTCAACTTCTAGAATAATTCCTGCTGGTCTTTTTAGCTCTGTTCTTCTCTCTGAGACCACGGGGGGAGCAAATATGAACGTTTGGCTGTGACAGTATCTGGGACACGACCGGCACTGAAAAAAAAACCCAGTATGAATAATTCTTCACGTCCTCCCAGAAAACCCCGATTACAGAAAAACATCCCATAATATATAAAGATAAAATAGAAAGAACAGACCTGCAGGGCGAGTCGAAATCAGCAAACAGACGACCAGACGAGACTCTTTCTGCCAAATTGAAATATTTAAGCTGGCTTATCTAATTCATCGAATTCATTGATTTAATGCTACTATTCCTGTGATCATTTATTCTCACACTGCATATGTAGCAGCCTGGAATTCAATGTCCAGTTTCACCAGCCAAAGGTCAAAGGTCACATTTTCAGTCTGTAAAGATTTGAATTGTCTCTAGAAAAAACACCTGCCTGTTTTGCCTGGTCAATTAGTTGGTCAATTCAACATCCAAAGGGATGTCATGTTTCTTTATTAAATGTGGGACTTCTGTTCTTGTAAAATGTCTCAGAATAACATATAACACACACACACATTTATTTGCAGCTTGTCTCCGTTGGTAAAACAGGACACATCTTACCTGGTCTAAAAGAGGAACATCTTGAGCATCCTCGTTCGATGGAAAATCCACATTTTCAAAGCAATTTCTCTCAATGTATTCACGACGTTTATGGATATTAAATCAAGTTTCTTTATTCCGAGATGCTGCGGCTCCGGAAGCCTCAGCTCTACTGACTGTGTGTGTGTGTGTGTGTGTGTGCATGTGGGAGTGAAGGAGGAGGTGTAGATGGTGATTGATGTTACATTGAACAAGGCACAGTGAATGAAACAAAAATGAACAGACAAAAATAGGATTCATAAAACACTCTGAATACGTAAATGTTTAATAAAAAAGAAATCCATTTTCAGTGGGGGTGATGTGTATAGTTTTATTCAACGTTAGTTGGAAACATTTCTTAGTTTTAAGTTTTAATGACATATACCTGTGAACTATTTTAATGAGAATAAAAGAAAGCAATCTCTTTGTGGCATTACTCAATCTCCATAATTCTATTTGGTTTAAGATCCTGCAGGTAGAAAAAAAACGATTCCTCAATCCAGTTAAACAGATGGGGACACAGTGCCACCTTGTGGCTGGATGGAGACAATCATCTGTGGGAGAATTAAGTGGATTAAAAAAAAAAGAAATATATAAATATAAGGAGGACATTTTAACGTTATTTTAAGTTACTTAATTTATTTGTTGGACTTTAGGGACAGTTCGGGGCAGTAGGACACGGGGGTGAGGTGGGGACAGCTTGAGCCACCAAAGCGTCATCAGTCGTTGGACCAATCAGCGAAGCAGCCGCAATTCTAGTCCCCGCCCCCTGGGGAGCCCGCCTTCATGAAGTCAGTGGACAGAGACGGAGGAGACACGGCTCCAGCGGCTCCACATTCCGGGTAACTCTGCTCTCTGTGGCCGCTAACTCTCGGCGGAGCTCCGCTCACGATTAAGCCGTGTCGGCTGAGGATCTCTGCCCGGTTAGAAGTGCCACTGCCCGCAGTGAGAGCGCGTCACTGGACGGGGAGGGGTTGTCCAGCTAACTGTGTTAGCATGTAGCGGTTAGCTGCGCGCAGCACGTAAACACTAACTTCTGGTTCTGTATTTAAACTGTCCGGTGCACACAGAGGTGGGCGGAGGGGGGGGGGGGCAGGCGGGCACGTCCAGAGGACTGTAGTTGGTGTAGTTTGTGCCTTAATGGAGGACACAGCTGTAGTTTGTGTTGTGTTATTGTTGGGGGGCTAACGGCTGGAGGAAGCGCGCCAATCCGCTCGCACGTTTGTTGTCATGGAGTCGAGACACAAAACAGACTCGGAGTCTGGACCAAATGTAGTCTTTATTCAAATCCAGTCAGGTTAAAGTCCATGTCGTTTTCATGGTTCAAATGAACGAGCGTTATTTCAAAGCCTGCTCTCAACATTGCTTAGAATCCTTCTAACAGAGCAAAGTGCGATTTTATTCCTAAATTAAACTCCAATAATAAACGGTGTGACTGTAAAGAGCGGAGAGGAATCCGTGTGGAATGGACTGAATGTTCCACCTGCAACAGGTCATACTCATAAAGAGCTTCTCAGGTTATAGAGAAGCTGCTGATGGAGAAAACAAATCGGGGAAACATTTGACTGTAACACAAACCCTGTTTAAGTTGCATTTTCTGTTGAATGGAATTGTGACCTGACATTTGACCCGTGATACAGAAGTTTGCATTGATTTGAATGTCACTTACTTGATCATATACATACTATATATATATATATATATATATATATATATATAATACTTACTTAACAGTTAATTAGACGTTTTAAATGGCTCTCTTAATGTTCAGTCTCAGAGCTGTAATGTGTCATAAATGGTCCCTCGTCCTCCTCACAGATTGACTCTCGGACACATGACGGACGCCATGGACAGCCCCGCCGTGTCGGAGGAGGAGGAAGACCACCAGCGGGACGCGTCCAGTCCGGACGGAGGCCTCGTCACGACCCCGGGTACAGAGACACGGATTCAAATGATCACGCGTGTTCAGTGTGTTGTTTTTCTATTCTCCGGCCGCGTTGATGGACTTATTTTTGCATTTGCCAGCGGTGGGGGAAATCCTGGAGGGCAAACGGGCCAAGAAGACGGTGGAGCGGCTGGACTTCCAGGCTCCCAAACAAATGGAGAAGCTCAAGATTGGAGATGGTGAATATGGATCTCAGAAAGACACAACTTGAACTTTATATATACATATGTTATTTCAACAGAAAAGAGAGAATGTTTTCTTTTTAGGCAGCGGAGATAAATTAGGAGACATTCCACGCACCGGTTTACAGATTACTAAGATGAAGCCGGCGGATCTGAAACCTCTTCACGCCATCCTGTTTGACAGACCAGGAAAGGTACCAGCACACCAAGTCATGACCCGCAAATGACCTTTGACCTGAGCTGCGCAAACAAACGGTGAAGATCATTGTTGATTCTCACGATTGATGAAGGATCTTTTCTCCTCAGATGGCCACCATCAAGAAGAACCTGCGTCTGTTCAATGGATTTTCTTTCGATGCCGACAGTCAACATTACAGCAAGAAAAGAGAAAAACTCCTCAAGTGAGAGCGCCTCTTATTTTGATATTTCAAAAGGTTTTTCATTGTTAAAAATGAATCCAGGCTCCACAGTCCCACCTTGGACCTTTATTGAAGGATGAAAAGCACAAGCCGTTTGCTAACATATATATAACATAGATGAAAAAAATTGAATAACGAGACGCTCCAAAATTCAGTTCAATCTCAAATACCTGCAATCCAGGTGTTCTTGATCATCACCTCAGGTTCAATCTGACCAAGATTGAACGCCGCCCTCCTCCTCCTCCTCCTCTTCTTCTTCTTCACCATGCAGGAACTCCAACTTCACCAACTCTAAACTGAAGGTGGTCTGCGGGGTTCTGGATCTGGAGAAGAAGGGGACCCACTCGGATCTGGTGGACCGGATCCTGACGTTCCTCATGGCCCCAAAGACCAGCGGCAAGGTGAGCGGCGCTTAAGAAAAATAATAATAATAATATGTGGTTTAAAAAAAAAAGTAGAAACTTTAACGCGGACACGTCGCTCCCCCGTCAGCGTTTGCCCGTGAAGAAGAAGAGGAAATCCAAGAAGAAACTGTCGGGCGACGACTCGGGCCAGACCAAGACCACCAAGAAGAGGAGCACATCCAAAGCCAGGAGCTCCTCCTCCTCCTCCAGTCCCAAGAAATCCAAAACAGGAAGCAAGTCCAAGGCCATCGTCATGGACTCCAGCAGCGACGAAGACGAGGAGGAGGAGGAGGAAGACGAGAAGGCGGAGGCGTCCGCCCAGGCTGAGGAGAAAAGCTCGGAGAAAGAGGAGGAGCGGTCTGAAGAAGAAGAGGAGGAGGAGGAGGAGGTGAGTTTGGGTGTTTTGAACTGGCCAATTCTTTTTAGGAATTGGTCGTTTTCTCCAGATTTTCTTATTTGGATCCGTTTTTCCCGTTTTCTGTCAGTCGCCAAAGTCGCGGTCGGGCCGAGGGAAGTCCGCGACCAAGAGGGCGGCGCCGGCGAAACGACAACGGACACCAGCGAAGAAGACCAGTCCTCCCAAGAAACGAGCCAAGAAGAACGCGTCGGACGAGTCGGAGTCCGACAGCGAGGACCAGGAGACGGTAGAAAAAAAGACGTATATTTCATGTTATTCACCAGCTGCAATTCTCGAATAATAATAGAGTCCATCTTTATCATCTTGGGCTTGAGTTGATTTTCCGTTGGTTGGCAGCCCAAAAAGAAGAAACCGGCGGCCAAAAGCAAAAAGGCCGACAGCAGCAGCAACAGCAAGAACAACACAAACGCGGGTGAGCGCACAACGAGGCGCGCCACACTCGGAGCTTTGAGCCCCGACGACCCTTTCATTGACGCTTTCTCCTCCTCCCCCGCAGCCGACGACAGTTCGGACGACGAGCCTCTCATCAGGATGGTGAAGAAAGCTCCGAGTGAGGAGACGCTGAAGGAGACGGTGCGCAGTCTCCTGAAGGAGGCCAACCTGGAGGAGATGACCATGAAACAGATCTGCCAGAGGGTGAGCGGCCCTCGTCCCACTCCTCCGTCTCTGTAGATGTGCACTTTCTATTATGGGATAATAATGAAAAAAACCCAAAACACCTGTAGGTGTTTGACACCTTCCCAGAACACGACCTGAGCAGCAAAAAAGACTTCATCAAGCGGACCGTCAAATCTGTGAGTAGCGCGGCGTCGCGTGCTTGATGTGGGAGCCTGCATGTAGTGAAATCTTTTTTTGTATTATCCGTGTGCATTGTGTTTCTTCACAGCTCATCACCTGAGGATCTGAAGAGCCACCATCATCATCCAGAACAATTTTTTTTTGAGTTACTTACCTAGAGATTATTGTAAACAATTATTCCAAAAAAAACGTTTTCTAAAGAAAGTTGTAGTTTTGCTTTTTTCAGTCATTGAGGCAAAGTTTGGTTTGAATTGAAATCTAACTTTTGCAAATTTGTAAATGTATTTCTAATAAACACACATTGGATCTCCTGTTGATTCTTTTTTTTCCTCTTGTCCATTTCCGTTTTCAAATCAACTGAATAACTTTTGTCGCTTAATTGTGGGACGATATCTTCAAATCTTGATTTTCTATTATATAACGTTTTAAAGTCTATAAGTGGATGTTTTTTTATGTATATGTGTGATGACTTATTGATAGGCCACACGTTATTGATCAGCACTTTTTATTGAAGCCTCTACATCACATCGTCTCTAATAATACACGATAATAACTGCGAAAATATCACGTGGAGTCTTCTTTAAACGTTGTTTTTGCCAATACCACACAAATCCAACGGACATTTTGCGTCCACGGCTCCGGTGCGAGGACGTCCTGTCTGATGTCCCCCGTATCTGAGTCTAAATAATTCGATTGAAAGTCTTAAGGGGACGCTCCTGTCTATAGCATCTCTATAATCTGAGCTCGTCACCGTTTAATCACCTGATACGCATTTTTGGGCCCCTGAAGGCGGAGCCACCGTAGCTCCTCCCACAGAGACGCCGTCACTCAAGAATATATCAGGAAGACTTTATATCAAGAATAAATCAACTCTAATGTTTCTTTAACAGGAAATAGACCATGCCGTGTTCCGGTGCACACGCGTGCGCGTGAACCTCCTGGCGTACCAAAGGTGACTGGTGTGTTGACGTGATCCATGGACGTGCTCACGGGAGGAGCAGGAGGCTCCGGTCCTGAGCTGACGTCATGTCTCCGCCCATTTCTTCCTCTTTGTCCCGCCCCCTCCGGTCTGTGCTGCTCTCATTGGCTGTCGCTCTCTCCCAGGAGCCAGTAGGTGGTCATCTTCCCTTTGCCCTTCACCTCCACCTCTCCTCTCAGCTCCAGCTGGAAGCAGTTGAACTCCATCAGGACGTCACGCGTGGCCGAGGACACGTGGATCTTCAGGGCTGGGCGTCGCACAACGAGAAACCCGTCACATGACCGCAAACGCGTCACACATCACACGCGTGTCACACGCTGCATAGCGATTTTTTTACTTAATTACTTGTACACGTATGTGCATGCAGTTATTAGCGGGCTGCGTGTGCTGACCTTCGCCGCTGGACTCCATACGTGACGACGTGTTGACGGTGTCCCCGAACAGACAGTAACGTGGCATCTTTAGACCCACCACGCCTGCACACACCGGACCTGCACGCGCGCGCGCACACACACACACACACACACACAGATCACGGCCACTGACCTCACACCTGACCTAATGCATGCTGGGAACTGAGGAGATGTATTGTTGTTGTTGTTGTTGTTGTTGTTGTTGTTGTTGTTGTTGTTGTTGTTGTTATTATTATTGTTATTATTATTGTTGTTATTATTATTGTTGTTGTTATTGTTGTTATTATTATTGTTATTGTTGTTATTATTATTATTTTGTATTGTTATTATTATTGTTGTTGTTGTTATTATTTTTGTTGTTATTGTTGTTGTTATTATTATTGTTGTTGTTGTTGTCATTATTGTTATTATTATTGTTATTATTATTATTGTTGTCGTCGTCGTCGTTATTATATTTCTTTCTTAATAAATTCTGATCTGGTCTCCAGGATGAAAGCGGATTCCGGCCTCACCGCTGTGGATCCCGATCCTGAGTCGGAGCTGCTGCTGGGCGCGGTGGCGGATCCTGAAGCTGAGCACGGCGTGCCGCAGGGCGAGTGCCATGCGGGCGATCTCACGCCCGTGCAGCTGCCCGTTCCGGACCGGCAGGCCCGACACCACCATGTAGGCGTCGCCGATGGTCTCCACCTGAGGGCGCCAGGTACACACGCGCGCGCGCGCACACACACACACACACACACACACACACAGAGCAGTCGTTATGTAAAATTAATAATAAGAATAAGCATAAAACAATAATAATAATAATTCACTTGCAAAGGCATTTTCAGATGTAAAAGTCGCACGCATTGTTTTATGCAAATTATCGCACCTTTCTGTACAGATGATATATTTTCCTTCTGTATATCTGTGCATATCTTTAAAAAAAGCGGAACATATCTGCATATAACTCTATGTATTTATTCATATTTATTGATAATAAAGGTTTATCTTCGTCACCTTTCTATTATGAGAATCTGGTTTGTGCCTGAACTGAACCAAAAGAAAAAATGGATATATGAATTCAACCCAGTGAAAGAGTTGGTGTCGATTTTTGTCACCTTGTAAACGTCAAAGTTGTCGATGATGGCGTCGAAACACGTGTAGAGGTCGTTGAGCAGCGCCACCACCTACAGAGACGGGCGGAACACGCTTAAAGGAATGGCGGCAGGCGCGCCGTCGGCTGGAAGAGAAATGGGACGCACCTCCATGGGCGTGCTCTCTGCAGAGATGGAGGTGAAGCCCACGATGTCACTGAAGTAGATGCTGACGGAGTCGAAGGCTTCGGCCTGGACCGTCTCGCCGCGCTTCAGCTGCTCGGCCACGGAGCTGAGAGACACGCACATTAACCGCCGCAATACCACACGCGTACACACGCGTACTACGGCAGTATATTTACTGTGGTAGTATCTGGTAGAGCAGCGCCTCGGCCTTGCGCTTCTCCTCGTGGTACGCCTGAGTTCTCTCCTCCACCAGCTCCTCCAGGTTGTTGGCGTACTGCTCCATGCGGGACAGGAGGTTGTCCAGGATGTTGGTCCGGGACTCCCTGCACGCACGCACGCACGCACCGCACACACAGACGGTTTGATTTGTTGATGAAAGTGTGTTTGGTCCCATTCAGCTCAATTCAACATTGTGCATTGAGTTGTGCGACCGTTGTGCGTTTTCTGACTTGTTCTGTTTGCGCAGCAGCATCTGGACGGCGCCGAACTCGGGACGCTCCGTGGGCTCCTCGGCCCAGCAGCGCTGCATCAGCTGACCCAGCTCGGGACTGTGGCTGCGGGGGTCCACGCTGGGCCTCAGGCAGGGCCACTCCCCCAGGACCACCCGGTCCACGATCTCTGTGGGGGGCACAGGTGAACACGCTTGTTTCCATGGGAACACTGTGCGAATCATCGGTGTGTGCGTCACCTTTGGGGCTGAGCGTCTCGTCCTCCAGGTGAAAGGCTCCTCGGCGCAGCGCCACCTCCTGGAGGACGATCCCGAAGCTGAAGACGTCGCCCTTCTGCGTCCCCTGAGGGGGCGGAGCCTCCATCCGGAGCAGCTCGGGCGCCATCCAGAGCCTCTCTAAACTCATTTGTTGGCAGATCTTTGTTATTTTGTATTCAAATACTCACCAATGAATTCTTTTTTCAGAAACACATGAACCAAAAAATATAGTCCCTCAGACTCACGGGCGTAGTGGGCGTGGCCATCGCTCACGGACTCGAAGCCGAAGCTGGACAAACCGTAGTCGGTGATCTTCAGGACGAAGCGGTTGTCCACCACGCAGTTGGAGGACTTGAGTTTCCCGTGGGACACGATGACGCTGTTGTGGAGGAACAACATGCCCTGACGGGACAGAGGGGGGGGGGGGCAGAGGGGGAGTGAGAGGAGGCGGGGCCAACCGCAGACTCTGAGGACGGACCAGAGATTCACCTTCACGATGTCGTTGATGAGAGAATATTTGAACATCCAGTCCAGAGTGATGCTGTCGTTCTCCAGGATGTCCTGAGGACCCAAAACACAAGCGCTCAGCGCGCACCCACACACACACACACACACACCCGCAGACACACACCTGCAGACTCCCTCTGGGACAGTACTCGGTGAGGACGCAGATGTTGGGCGGGTCCACGCAGGCTCCGATGAACCGGGTCAGATGTTCGTTCTGGACGTCGCGCATCTGCACAAAGATCACAGAGAATCAGGACGTGGTGGGTGGACCTCCAGAGGTCAAAGGTCAGATCCACGACTCACGTGTTTGAGCTCGAACAGGACCTTCCTGTTCAGCTCCACGCGTTTCCTGTTTGTGTATTTGATGGCGAAGATGTTTCCCTGCAGGGGGAGAAGAAAATCGTCACGTCCCGTCTCCTGTCCACAGGCGAGACGGGGACACGCACCTTGTAGTAACCCGTCTTCGCAAAGACCTGCACGTTTCCATCCGTCATCAGGGAGCCATAGGTTGAGCCTCTCTGCAGAGGACACACACACACACACACACACTGGTGAGGACGGATGAAGTGTGTGTGCAGAGCGCCATGTGCGTGCGTGTACCAGGGACAGTGTGATCCTGCTGCCGCTCCTCAGGACTTTGTCCGTGTTGCTGAGCTGAATGTCGTCCCAGCTGATTCTCCACAGCTGAGCCACCAGCTCCTTCTCCAGCTTCATCCTCCTGCACACACACACACACACACACAGCTCCTCTCCATACGTGCGCTCGGTCTGTGGCGTTCGCGCGCGCCGGCGGGTCGTGCGCCTCACCTGTAGACGAACACGGCGACGGTGAGGCACATGGTGAAGATGAAGAAGAGCACGATGGAAACCATCTGATGGATGGTGACGGTTTCTGGGGGAGAGAGCGAGACAGAGCATCAGGGAGGAGGTGAAGGTCAGGGAGGAGGTGACGGAGGTCGGGACCTACGGGCCACGCAGACGGGGTGGTCGTTCTTGAAGCCGCAGGGCGGGACGTCAGGGGGAGGAGCTCCGCCCAGCCAGAGCAGAGAGGTCCCGGGGACGAAGGTCAGCTGCTCCTCAGAGCTGTTGTAGACCAAAACGATCTGGCAAAAAAGGCCGGAGACATGTCCTTCATCAATTGTGTCTCACCCAGACTCTGAGAATGAGTTTTTAACCCTTGGTGGAAAAATAAAGTCAAAGCAAGGAAATTGGAATGAAGACATGGTGTTTGATGACCTTTGACCTCCGACATCTCACAGCTGTATGCGCGTGCGTGCGCGCTCACCTGGAAGGCGCTGCTGTTGGTGTCCACCATGTCCCACAGAGCAAAGTCTGTCTCTCTGTCTCCGTTCTCGTCGAGGTGGACGAGCCCCGTCACACCTGAGCGAGCGAGCGAGAGAGAGAGAGAGAGAGAGAGAGAGGTTAATTACCGCCAATTAGCAGTTAGCGTGCGCGGGCCACCCGTCTCCATGGAAACAGAAAGCAGCAGAACGGGGTTTGCGTCTCACACCCAGAAACGGTTTCAACTCAAATAACACGGATCAATAACCGCAGCAGCAGTTTGTTCCCGTGTGAACACGCCAGGTCCGTGTGCGCTGACTCACACGGACCTGGCGTGATTCTTCTGAGAGGCGCGGCGTCCATTAGCTAATGGAGCGGAAACGGCAGAGACAGGAAGCTGTAATCTGATCTCCTCCGATCTGATTACTCCCCTGGTTACACACACACACACACATTCATTCTACACAGAATGTCCATGAAGGTCAGCAATATCTGGCTCCTCCTCTCTGACACAGGTGGGTTTTCGTCATGACAACCGGAACCCCGTCGCCTAGCGACCAGGATCACCTCATCACCTGAAAGTGGCCTTCATCAGAGAGGAGAGAACGTGCGTGTCTGCATCTGACGGTTCCTCCTCTGAGGAGCGGGAGTCTGATCCCTTGTTTGGGATTTGAGTAGGAAAGGAAGTCCTCGCTCGCCCTCATCTCTTCCGTCCTCCCTCTAATCTGCTCCAAACCAAACACTCAGATGATTAGCATCGTGGAGCTGGAGAATCCGGGGGTTTACTGGAGCTGCGGACGAGAGAGGGAGGACCCGAGAGACGCTGATGGATGGATGGAAAATAAACGGAGAGAATGCCTGTGTGTGAGGACTCGGTGCGTGACCCCCACGACCTCAGAGCGAACAGCCGCCGAGGGGTCGGACGGAGGTCCGGAGTGGCGACAGAGGAAGTGGGCGGGGTTTCGTGTCTGGTGGAGTGACACCTGAACTCTGGACGCGCACGACGACAAGGGACACACCGTCTCTCTCTCTCTCTCTCTCTCTCTCTCGCCCCGACTGACCGTGGAAGGTTCGGTTCCACATCCTCTTGGTGACGTCTCTTCCCGGAGGCCGGCCCCCTCCGGACGTGGCCATGCTCTCGTTGAGCGCGTGCGTGTAGAGCATCAGGCCGTCGTAGAAACCTCCGGCGATGATGTTCATCTGAAAACACACAACAGAGTTCCTCTGAGGCGGAACCTCCAAAAAGAGAAAGAAAGAACGAGAAGATGAAGAGTTCCTCCTATTCAAGGAGAGGTCAAAGGTCGTCACCGACCATAAGTGATGAGCTGGGTTGTTTTTATTGAAAAGTTATTTTCAATAAATTACACATTTTTTGTATTTTTATATTCGCTTTTATCAGACTTTATGCAAATGAATCAAAGTCGGTGTGGCGTGTGTGAGTGAGTGAGTGAGTGTGTGTGTGTGTGTGAACGCGTCTCTGTGTGTGTGTGAGTGAACACGTCTGTGTGTGTGTGTGTGTGTGAACGCGTCTGTGTGTGTGTGTGAACGCGTCTGTGTGTGTGTGTGTGTGTGAACGCGTCTCTGTGTGTGTGTGTGTGTGTGTGAACGCTTCTGTGTGTGTGTCTGTGTGTGAACACGTCTGTGTGTGTGTGTGTGTGTGTGAACGCGTCTCTGTGTGTGTGTGTGTGTGCGTGTGTGAACGCGTCTGTGTGTGCGAGCGCCCGTGTGACGCGTGACGCGACAGGATCCGATCCGCAGAACTAAACGAGCTTCTTGGGTTAATTGGCTGGTGCAGCTGCTCGATGAATCACATATTTGCATCTTTAATGAGCCAGTGTCCTCCGTTGTCCTTTAAACGTCCCTCGTCTTTCCAGAGGACCGCCCGTCCTCTCGTCCAACGAACCAGAGATTATGGATATCTTCGTACGGGCTGAGACGGAGGTCCCTCACCAGCGTGTCCTCGATGGTGAAGTTGAAGCTGGTCCTGGCGTCCGTCTTCAGGTGGTCCACAAACTCTCTGTACTCCGGGTTCTGAGGCTCCCGGTACGTCAGGATCTTCACGCTCTGAAAAATAGAACACACACATATGTCCACTCTGCGAATAAACAGGGAGACGAGGATCTTAAAGAAACGATGTATTCATCTATTCAATCAGAAATATACACAGGTGTGTGTATATATATACAGTATATATATATTTGATCAAAATAAAGGATATAGTATATCTGGTTTCCTTCTCAATTTGTGTGTCTCTCTTAGTCCACTGGGATTGCCCTCGTCGGTTTCACCTGTGTCTCCCAGACGCACCTGTGGCTGCTTGGCCCCGCCCCCCCGTGATTAAAGCGTTGGCTCATGGAGGAAGCTGTTTTCTGGATGGCGTCCGCTCTCGTTCTCCGGGGTGAGTTTCTCAGAGTGAAAATGACTTATTTGATTGGACAGGAAACAGGAAGTGGACTCGCTGCCTCGCATAAGGGTGAGAAAACTGGAAATGGTCTGAATGTTTTTTCTGAGGAGGAAACCCAGAGCTGCAGGTGCAAGTGTGTGTGTGGGTTTTAGCACTAAAGAAAGGAGAGGAGACTCTCTGGGGTTGACCTTTGACCTCCTGAGGTCAGACGGAGCGGAAGGTTTGAATGTGGTGGGGGTTGGAGCGGCGGGTACCTGGAAGGCCTCCTTGGCCACGGCGTCGTCCCGGTCGCCGCGGGCCCACGGCTGCCGGTGGCGCCCGCCGAGGCTGGCGCCGAACACGTCGATGTAGAAGAAGACGTACTGCCGGTGCGGGAGGTCGGCGCGCCGGAACGCCACCATCAGCTTCCTGAAGACGTCCGGGGAGCAGCAGACGAACGTCACTGAGGGACACACGAGGCGGAACAGGTTCATTTCCACGGGACCCGAAGACCACGCGGTGACTCATCCCAGATCCGATTCTGAGCAGAAATCCACAGAGACGCTTTTCTGAGGCCAGAATCGATCCAGCTATTGATCGGCTTCTCGGGTTTGCCTCTTTCTGGTCTTCGGATTGAAAGTTTGCCGGAAGGCGCAAACGTCTGTAGCTACACTGAATCAAAAATCCCTTTAGGCCCCGAACCTGCCAAATAAAGGATCCTTCAGGCCTCGTTTATTTTTGGCCCAGACTCGCAGACAGGAAGTCTCCGGAGGCGCGATGGCCTTCCGACATTGTTTTAGCCTCCACGGAACAGGAAGTGGAACGGCACGACGCTAAAAGCTTTTACAAAGAGGCAAAACGGGGTCAAAGGTCGGCTTTAGAGAAACTGAAAAAATGACAAATCGTGTGTTCACCCAACTTAGTTATTTTTTATGAAAAGTTAATATGCAGAAAAAAATCCCACATTGTCAACAATTATCTTCCTCGGGCGCGACGGATGATTTCAACGTGGTATCGGAGGAAAGAGCAGATTTTGAGGAAAAAACGTTTTTTTTGTTCAAACCGCCAGTTCCTAAATCTGGGTCCGGGAGGGAAATACTTTTTATTGAACCGATTTCAATTTCCCTTCTTTCTTTTTTGAATATTCCGAATATAATAGAAAATAATAAATAATAACACAGACGCCTGTGGATGTCGACGCCCCTTTTAGTGAAGTCCAGGTCAGGAGAAACGCCGCCGAGACGCAAAGTTGTCTGTGGCGGACGACAGGAAGTAGATGACCTTTCCCTTCATGCGTCCTAACGAGGAGGAGCGCCCGATTGGCCGCTCTCTGACCGTGACTTCACCTATTATGCGCTACGATTATTATTACGGCTTTGTGGAGGAATGTTCCGGCCCAGCTCCGGTCACCGTGTATGGTCAGAGCAGCTGGTGCATTCTGGGAGCTGGTTCTGTAATCACGTTCTTTTCCTTTATTTGGTCACGCTGTGGACTTTTGGACTTTTGGATTGTTGAGACGTCGACAGCAATATTTTCTTTGGGTTTGAATGAAATCAGCTGAGGGGGGACTGAAAATGGAGTCGCACAGCGTGATGTCATCTGCACGAAGCCCCCCGCCCCCATACACACACACACAATCTTTCCAACCTCCACCAGGAAGGGTCTCCAGCCTGATTTTCAGGCGGTCGAGGACTCCTCATTGGTCGGCCCGCTTTGAAATACGTGAGCTGGTTGGTGAGGTTCAGTGGATGAAGAAAAAATCCCACAAACTGGAGCTAAATGTAAAACTGTGCATTCAGAGTCACCAACTGCACCCCCCCACCCCCCCGGGACAAACGGCTTCGCATTAATGAGACACAAAGTGTGATCACTGGATGGAAAAAACATTCCCACCACGTCTAAAAGGTCACTGCTGATAACTGGTGCGCGGAGCGGGACGGCCCCCCTTACCCAGTCCTGAAACGCCCCCCGTCCTGATGTTTCCTTTTACTTCCAACGTGGAGAAGGAAGAAATAAAGATTCTTTCTTTTTGGGGACTCACTGCTCTCTCTCTCTCTCTCTCTCTCTCTCTCTCTCTGCTTTAACCTGGATCATTTCTGTTTCCACCAAAAACCACATCCAGCTTTGAATCCAGATCCTGAGGTTCTCAGGCCGGCGTTTGGTAAAATTAGCCCCAGTGTGTTTGTCAGGAAATACCTGAACATCTGATGGCACGCTGGTGGTCCCATACAAGGCTCCTGAGCTCCGTGAAGAAATTCAATTTCAGTTCTGGATTGACGACCCTCGCCAAACCCAAGCCGCCACCGATCGAATCCACGATAGAGGACCAGGCACATTACAGATTGTAATACGCGTATGGATCAAATCTAGGTATTTTATTGGAACAAGGTTCAGTTTTCACGTGGATCAACACCTATGGTCACGATCCGAGCTGTAGATCCTCTCTCTCTCTCTCGCTCTGTTTTTGCGTCTCAGTGGAAATGTGCCGCATCACTGATGCAGACGGCTCGGGTTTCTGCTGCAGGATGTTCTCTGACGATCCTTCACAGGACAAACCATCATCTGAGTGGAGATGTGCAGAGACCCGATTTATGTATATTTTTTAAACTTCTTCACCACAAAGAACCTGATTACGACCTCCACACCAAGTGTCAAATCCAGACCAACAAAAACAACACAACCTGAAGCCGAGGAAAACCCAAACTGGAAGGCCATGCGTGACTGACGCGTGTAGTGACTACCTCATTTTTCCCGGTCCGTTTTGTTGTGAAATAAAGTTGGTAAAGTATGGACGAGGAACTTGGGGTTGGTCACGTCAGAGAAGTTGAAAAAGACCCTGAAATGAAACATACGGAGAAAAACCACTTGGACTGAACTGGACTCTGATCTAAAGGTTCCTCAGCTCGACCCACAGATCTAAGGCCTGATCCGTTGGGACCCCTCAGGGGCCGGGAACCCCACGGACCACCAATGAGAAACCGGTTTGAGGCGGACTCACCTCGGCCGTCGTTCTGGATGTCGGACAGGATCTGCGAGAAGTTGAGCGGCGCCTTGTTCTCCTCGAAGACGCGGTCCGCCAGCGTGATGTTGATGCTCAGCAGCTCCGTGTACAAACCCTCCACGGCGAAGTAACACGGACGGTCGTCCACCTTGTTGTCGCTGAACATGAGCATCACGTGTTCGCGCCAACCGAAGTGCTGGCAGATCCGCAGGGCGAAGCGGCCCAGCTTCCTGTGGGTGGGGCCCGTGTTGGTGATGGACGTGTAGACCCCGCCGTAAAACGCCACGGCCGGAGCGCCCGCCGTTACCATGGGAACGTCCCAGTGGGTGGTGAAGAGGCCGACGGGCGAGGAGGTGTAGGAGCAGCCCGGCCCGATGAAGGCCCACGGGTCGTGGGCCAGCTTGAGGTCCACGGCCATGAGCGGCGCCACGGACTCCGAGCAGATGCCGTCCTTGTCTTCGCTGTTTTTGAAGACGTAGGTGAGGTGGTGGGCGGGGAGCAGGGTCGGGTCGGCGTTGACGGTTTTGACCGCCCGCTCAAGGGCGGGGCCTATGCGAGACCACGCCCACGGGTACTTGGTGTTGCTCTGTGGTAAAATGACGGCCAGCGTGACGTTCCCAGGCGCGCGGCGCTCGTGGTGAACGCGCGCCTGACCTCGGGAGTGGCGGGACGACGCGGCGGCCAGCGGGTTCAGGTCCAACAGGACCAGCAGAGGCAGCAGGAGGGCGGGGCCAGACCTCCACCACGCCATCGTCCAACCACCTCAGCTCACTGATCTCTGGCAAAGGAACAAAGACACCAGGACGCGTTAACCAAACAAAGCCGGAGCTCCAATCTAATGAAACCTCCAGGACACAGAGTCCGGTTTTCATTTGTCACGCTCCGCTTCCATCTGGTCCTGGTCCTTCCCGAGTGGCCTCTGACGGTCGTGGGAGAAAAACTCCCTGAAGACGGGTTTCTATCCGGCTCCAGAAACCCGTTTCGTGCCGACATGAAAAGAATTGATTCATATGTCTATATAACCATCCAAGATTAAACTGAATTGATTGGGGAATTGAAATGATGCAACACAACTATTCCAAGGAAGTTATGTGTATCTATATATATATAATATATACATTTATATGTTCTATTCGATTTGTTTTGAAATGAATATAGAAGATCTGAGGCAAACGACTTTGAGAATGACTTTGGTGGGTGTCACAGTTGCCAAATATTACAAAAGGTGAAAAAAAACGTTCCTAAATCTTGAATCTGCATCGCCAAAAGTTTCTCACCTTTATGACATGACGTCAGCAACCAACTTTCCAGGCGATTCTTCAGTGGATTTGTCAGTCGGACGCAGGATTTGAAATCCGTCAATTGATCACTGTCCCCCCGTAGTCCCGGTCCTGGTTTCAGATTAAATCCCACCTCGCGTCTCCACCTGCGGACCAATCCGCAAATAAGCCGCCCTGTGCACGAGGGAGGAGGGCGGGGCCAACCGATCAATAATCAATCATCCGATTCAATGTGAAACGGGAGAATATCAATCCGCACTCCGTCCGTCTGCACGGATCCATCCAAGACTCCGGAGAGCGCAGGTCTCCGGAATGAGCGAGAGGGGGGGGGGGGGGGGGAAGAAAAAT
>JAFBJU010000056.1:75042-100096 GCA_016785305.1 Colistium nudipinnis
CGGGGGGGCGGAAGGGGAAGATATTCCTCCTTTTCGATTTGCGATTTAGTCGGCGGCCATTTATTGCAAAATAGAAATAGAAAATCATGAATCGTATTCATAAGCTCATCTACTGGTCCATTGACTTGAAATGGAAAATTGGCAATTAAAAGATGATTCATCATAAAATAATCAAATAAAAAGGGAGTGACACACATATACGAATTCATGCATAAATAGTCAAACAGTCAAGTTCTTTTTTTTGATGACCGAATTAAGAGTAGAAATACCATTTCCTGTTTACTAATTGATGGTTAGCTTTAGAGTTTCAGGGTCGTGCGCTGGTTTGAATTCTTGTGTGAAGGTTGCTTATTATTATTATTATTCTGAAGATCCGAAATGACATTTGATATGGACTTGGTTTTCCTGCACCAGGTTTCCACGACTTCATCCTGGAGATATACGGCCCCTGTGTACTGTCGGGGTCGTATATTTTCCGTTGGTCACATTTTATGGCGTTTATCTCCCGTCAGCGCAGGTGGAGGATTGTCTGGTTCCCTTCACAAGCACTTTACACGCCAATAAAAGCGCTTCAAAAGAGAAGAGGACGCACAGGGGCCGACGTCCATGGTCTGGTCATATTTCTTCTGGAGCTTTTCCCACACTCAGCCATGTTGCCTAGCAACAGAGCTGTCATCAGCTTGGTTCAAATCAGTTCTGGAATGAGGCCGACTCCCGATTGGCTCTGGGCTCTCACACGGTGCCCATTGAACTGTTCTGCGACTGACTCTTTCCCAGGAGGTCAGAGGTCAAGGAGGAGTGTTTTGGCGGAAGGTGCTTCATGCGACATGCACCGCAACAGCATGTGGTGCATGTATGACGGATTTCACATCACACACCGCTTGGCAGGACGTTGACACCCATGTTTATCTTATGGCCGTGTCTCGCTAAATGTTGCATGATGGGAAAAGAAATCCTCCACACGGAAATGTGCGACCCGGGGTGGATGGATCTGACAAATAAAGACGCTGAGGCCTGCTCAGAAAAGAGCTCCACCTCAATTAGGGATCAGCGTCCACTTCCTGCTGGAAACCCAGCGACAGGAAATGGATTTACTGTTAACCTAAGGCTCCGTCGGCCACCTCCGCTTTCAAATGGAGCCCGCTGTTTTATCAAAGTTTTTCTCCGTGAACGTTTCACTTGTGACAGTTATTCAAATGCCGATTTACAACTATTATTATTACAAAAATGCATAAAAAAAGCTTTTGGCCTCAACATCCACGTCCAAACATTGAATGATTTTTGATATCCGTTGCTGACGCGGAGATTAGAGTCTTCCACGTAAAATCGACAAAGGAGGAGGACGCGCACAGCCGCTCGTCTCCTTCCAAACACGGCGCCTTTTGGTTTAAGCGAGCATTTCCTGTCCTCCATCCATCTTTAATATCTCCTCTGTGTCGCGCTGCCATTTCAACGGGAAGAGGCCCCCCGTTCAGCTTCTCCGTGTCAATTATTCAACACAGCCGCTTCTAAATATTCACAGAAGCTGTGTGCCTGCTCTCCGTGTGCAGAGGAACACGCCTGGAGCACGCCCGTCTCAGCACGGCTCGTTTCTGCGCGAATAAACATTGGCGCTGAAGGACCTTCGCCTTGTGGTGTGAAACAATAACTCCACAAATGTCAAGCCATTTATTCAAATGAGGCCTAGCACCGACGAGATGTTATTTTCCCAAGGTGCGTTCAAAGACCTCAAAAGGCTTTCGCTTTTCTCATTTTGCATTCGTCATGGGTCTTTGTCATTATGCCGGCGAAAAGGTTAGACGAGTGTTGGAAAAGTGGGTTTATTATCGGAGAAGAGAGAAAATCATCAGGAATCTGGTCATAAAACGAAAATAAAGAAAAACATCTTTGCAAACGCAACTCGGATGAAACGTGAAGAAGACGCGTCTGGTTGCCAGGTTACAGTAAACATCAATAAACAAATTGAATCATTCCTCACAAATGATTATTCAGGAAACAGTTTCCGTCACCTTGAACCGAGGCAAAGAAACGCAAAAGGTCAGAGGTCAACAGGTCCTCACCACCCATAATGCATTGCTCTCACGCTGAATGAAAGAATAGCGTGCGTCTACATTTCGTCCGCGTGCGCCGGTTTTTCGCGGCTTCCTCCCCCCGTCGGCCCAGAGACAGGAAGTGAGCCGTTGCCCTCCGGGGCCACGCCTCCAACACCTGGACCCTCGGGGGTTTCGGCCTCTCCAGCCCCCGATTGGCTGAGATCAGGGGGCGGAGACGAGGGGTGGGGCTTAACAGCCGATTGAGAGGAGGCGGGGTCTGTCAGGATGTTTCTGGAAATAACTGGAGAGGGGATTAGAAATTCAAAATGTATAAAATGTCACCATGTGGTCATGGGTTTGATTGTACGTATTTAGGACACATTTATAAGTTGGAACTTTTCAATATCAACATAGTAAATCGTTTTACTTAAATAAAAATGATATAATAAAGAACAGGAAGTGATGTCGACCGACCTCCGACGGGTCTGTAGTCGTCGTCCACAGACACGTGGCGGCGGAACGGACTGAAACTGGGCATGATGATCAGACCCAGAGAAACCAGGATGATCTGAACAACCACACACACACCAAGACAAGGTCATATACGAATCATTCATTTAGATTTGGGTTTGCATGCGATTATTATGCATATTCATTTGTTAATTAAGGACAATGTTTGTAACAAAATCTTTGTTAACGAGGCAACAGTCGAAGCATTTGGGTCGGTCCCAGCGATCACAGTATGACGCGCGCGCGCGCACACACACACACACACACACACTGTTGGGTACCAGTAAGCAGGTGCTGGTCTGCGCTCCTTTGCTGACCGTCTGTTTGATGAGAGTCTGAAACTGTCGCAGCTGAGCCAGCAGAGACCTGAACAAACACATCAGCTGTCAGAAGGACGACAGCGCCCTCTGCTGCCCCGCGCAGGAATTACCACCAGAACACACCCCCATCCATAACCCACAAAACCATCAATAAGTGACCGTACATGTTTTGTTTCTCCAGCTGCTCCACTGTCCTCTGCAGCTCCTTGTTCTGTGCTGAGCACGCTGCCGCCCTGTAACACACACGCGCACAGGACACAGGTGTTGGTGTGAGCGAGGACTGGGGGACTGTGGGTCTGGACCACCTGCTCCTCACCTGTTCTCCAGGCCGTCCATGTACTCCTTCCTCCTGCGCCGGCTGTCCTGAGCCGACTGCTTGTTGCGTATTTTCCTGCGAACTTTCTTCAGGACTCGTTCTTCGGCCTGAGATAGAAAAAATCTTTCATCCGTTTCTGACACCACATCATCGTTGGCTTTCTTCAGCTTTGACCTGTTCCGGAACGTTAGCTTACGATAGCGTTAGCATGCTAGCTCAGATTAAGTTCACGGTGACTCTGTTCCGTTAACCTAAAAACCAAAAACAACGACCTTGGTGAGAGGAAGGTTGCTGGGCAGAGAAACTCCTTCCTGCGTCAGCAGCTTCTGCTCCTCCTCAGTCAGCTGGAGATCCGCGGACCACTGAAGAAGAAGAAGAGTCAGCGGCCCGCGCAGAAGCTCGGCTCTGATGCCTGCTATTTTTACCCAGAAAACCTCACCGGACTGTCGTCAGGGCTGGGAGGTTGGAGGCGGGCCATGGCCGGCAGCTCGCTGACGACGCACGACTCTGAGAACAACATCTGGGAGCTCAAGTCGCCTGCGCAGGGGGGCGGATCCACGGTTACCATCAGGCCAATTAAAGAAACTTAAACGGCGAGTCGGGACCTCACCGAGCTCTATGGCGATGACGTTCTCTCGTCCGGGTTCGCTGATGTCATACACCACCTGGTAGACGGTGGCCGGGGTCGTCAAGGCGACCGGCTTATCCACGGCGGGATCCTCGGAGATGCCGCTGTCGCTCTCAGAGGACGAGGGGTCCGCCGGCGGCCCGCTGGGGAACACCTCGTTGGGGTCGACGGCGTGGAGCGCGTCCTCCGATTCGCTGTCGTGATTTGCCTGAGACAGCGTCAGGTGGTCAGCGTAGAGTTTCACCTTCAAAAGAAATACATCGGCGCCTCACTCACGCAGTGCGGCTCCAGGATCCAGTCCTGCACCGGTTCCTCCGGAGCCTCCAGCTGCCAGCTGTCCAGGAACAGCTCCTCGCTCTCTGCGTCCATCTCCTGCGCCTGGGGTCAAAGGTCAGACCTGCCGTTCATACCTGAGGCGTAGAACGGAGGACGTTCACGTGTGTGTTACTAATATGCAACAGGGTATAATTGTGCAGTAGAAGAAGAAACACGTGAAAACACAAAGCAAACAGAAGAAAATAGTCTGACGAGTCCTGGTGACGCAAGAGCCGAGGAGGATATCCTGCTGACACACACGCACGCGCACGAACGCCAACACACGCACGCACACACACGATAGAAACCTGTTAGGCTGCTTAACATGTTCCCAGTTTCTTCTCTCCAGATGGTTTTGTATTAAATCCAAGTGCAGTTCGTTGTATTCATGTATTTATATGTATAAGTATGTCAACATTTAGTCCAATTTCAGCTACGAATACTTTTGGATACACTGCATAGTCAAGTTTTGTACTTTTACCGCAACCAGCGTCCGTTGACACACAACAACAAACACCCACACACACGCACACTCACGGGCTCGTGCTCATCGTACAGCGGCTCCCCCGCGTCTGCGGCACCGACAACAAGCTGCTCCTCTCCGGCCCCAACTCCAGCGACGGACCGGCAGTGACACTTCCGGGTCCCGCCTCCCGCACCCACACACGCACACACAAACAAAGATGATTGGTTTGAGTCCGAGATTTCCCCGCCTCGTCCTCATTGGGGGGTGTCACAGCGCCCCCTGCTGCTCAGTGTGAGTCAATGGCGGAAACAACACGACTTCTCTTTCCTTGACCTTAAAAAGTTCGAAATATTTCCACCCTTGAGTGAGAATGCACGATTAAGATGTGGACTCAGAGCTTGCGGTGCGGGATTGTACGTCGTCCGTTGTGTGACGCAAAATGTGTTAACTTTGTCGAATCAGTGTTCATCAGAGTCTCTTTGTTCAGTATTCGAGTTATAAAAACAGATGTTAGAAAAGAAACGAGGAAGAAGACACTCAGTTGATGCTCATTAGGTTTTTATTTTAAGATCTGAAGAGAGTCGGATGACCTCAGAGGACTTCAGCCGGACTTGTTTTTTGTTTTCTCAGGTAGTTTCTTGTTTTTATCAGGCGGGCACAGTTTGTCACAGGAAATGCCCTCAGATTCCATGGCAAAGTAAATCTCATTCCCACGACGTCTGCGTCCAATCATATCCATCGCTCTGCAGACCAGCTGAGTCATTGCACCATGCTATCGTCAACAAAAGAAATAAGAACGGTGTGATGTTAAATCCAGCATCAAACATCACCGTGGCAACACCAGCCTCCTCGTCTCACGTGAGTCTATGGTCAAAACAATCCCCCCACATGTAAAGGTTCTACTGTTCCGCCTGTTTTTTACCTGCCGAAGTCGTTGCTCTCCGTAGCGCACATAGGTAGCCAGATGTTCACAGTTGTTTTGGAGGAGCCTATACTCTTGACACTTCTCGGGTATTAACCTCTCCTCGATTCGTCCTCTTATTGTTGCATGGTCATCTACCTCAAAATCCTGATCCAGGTAATTGTCCAGTCTGTAATCGTTCTCCAGCTTTCCAAAAGTACATTCAGATTCTGCTCTGGTCGGACCTGCCATCAGTGAGAAGATAAAACCCTAGAAATGCAAACTATGACACATCTAAAAAGTGTTTCCTCCTAAAGTTTCAAAGTGCTTGAACTGAACTTACCTGAGAAGTGGAATATGTCCTGTCCAGGTTGTTTACGTTCGAATTTTTCTTCACCAACATAAATCGCATAGTGCTTGTACACGGGCGGGATACATGGACACTTCCAACGTCCAATAGAAAGAATATCTCCAAAATTGAACTGTGAGAAGAAAAACAAAACATTTCCTTCACTACAACGCAACCGTCAGAGGAGCCAATAAGAGCATGAGCGCTTTATACAGGAAGTGACATTGTGAATATCAAGAAGGTACCTTTCCTTCAGTCTGACATATGAAAATTGCCAGCTGCAGGATCAGAGCAACCAGGATCAGGCTCTTCATTTTGACTCGGTCCGAATCTGGTGAGATGAACGGAGATTAGTTTGACTTATTTTCAACGTTTTCTATTTTTACAGAAGTGTAGAAGGACAGACTAAGACAAAATCTGGACTGCTCTTTGGATTGACGGAAGAGGAGACCAGAAAGCATCCGACCTGAAACGATAAGAACCAAATAAGCTTCACGTGTGATCAGATGCAGCCTCCAGACCTTCTCAAATGTAGGAACCCCTGCAGCACGTCTCCGTGAGGACCGTACGAAGGCTGGGTTTCAGGTTTTGGTGCCGCACTTGTCCTTCAGGTGAGTCACAGCAGAGTTCCAAGGTCTTACCTTCCTCAGCCAGACGCCTCCACTCAACCGCCGACACGGCCCCTTATATACCGTTGTGAGCCGTGCACCCCGTGACGGGGAGTCTGACTGTGGCCCTCGTGGAGAGTCATCGCTCCACCGTGATAACGCAACGGCTCGCACTCCGCGCACATTGTAAAAGCACACAATCACACAATCATCTGCGAACACAGATACTTCATTTTCCTGGCGTCTCGGTACATTCAGCAACGGTCCACCCTTCATTCGGTTGCCCTCAGACGTGGAGGTGCTGACTTCCATCACAACCACTTCTCACTCAACTGCAGACCCCACAACCACCTCACTCCCACAGGGTCCTCCAGTAGTCCAGGGTCCCACAGAATCCTCTAGGTCTGCAAAGCGCTCCCATAACCCCCCTCAGCACAGGTCCGTGTGGATCATAACCCCAGCCTAAGGCATTCACCCTGCTCCGGTGCCGGGACAACGTCTGTGTAGAACAGGGGTTGGCAACCTGAGGCTCCGGAGCCGCATGCAGGTCTTTGTAGCGTTCACGAAAAATGCATGGAGAAAAAAAACATGGACATAAATATGATCTTTATTTAGGGCTGGGCAAGTAAATGCATTATTAACGCGCATTAACAATGATTAGCATTTTTTGTTGTTGTGATGGTGGCTCTGGACTCTGAGGGTAACTTGTTGTTTTCTATAAAAAATTAGATCAAACGTTGGCAGCCCTGGTTGGCAGATAGCTTTCATTATATTTTATTTGTACTCCAGAAAACTTTCTTTGGTGGCAGAGGGGGCAAAGTGGCTCTTTTTGATGGAGAAGTTTGCAGACCTTCACCATCAGTGGAGCTGACCAGGCTGAGGCCTGTTCCTGAGGATTAATGAAACGTGTCAGCACCCACAGGTCTGATGTAACGTTAAACCACAGACATTTGAATTCCGTCTGTTTTGAATACCTCTGGATGTCAATCAACGTTTCCCAAGCTGTGGAGCTCCATGAAGCCTGGTTCCCCCGTCAGATAAGGTTCCGCTCCTTCTCTTATCATGCAAATGAGAACGAGGCTTCACCAAAGCGGAGATACTCCACAGAGTATCGGAAGGGCAGTAAACAGTGCCCCGACTCTCTCCACTACACCTCCATTGTTCCTGTGGCTTCGAAATGGTCAATGACCCAGCAAATGACCTTCTTAAGAATCTCAAAATATAAGCCTGGCTAAAATCCTCTCAGGTCACCTGACCTTCAAATAAAAACCTATTGAGCATCAACTGTGTGTCTTCTACCTCGTTTCTTTTTCTTAGTACTTTATAATGTCGATATATGACCAGTGAGAAGGTTCCTGGTTTGTGTGCAGGTCCCAGGTGACTCTGATTGATCAAATCTAATCAATGGCTGTGGGGTCACAGTCCAGCTCGGCGGGGGAGTCCTCAAGCTTTAAAAAGTCTCATCCAGACGTGACATTCAAAGAGCCATTCACAGGGTTGTCCTTTCAAGCTGATTTTGTTGGAAAATCCTTCCAAACTCTGAAATACCAAAATCTGTCCAGCAGGTGTCACCATTCAGCCCAGTTCCACGTTGGGTGGGAGCATTTTACATTTGAAGCCCTTTGGTTTTATAGTAAGCGAGAACAGATTTGTGAAAGGATATTTGAGTTTGTGACTCATTAAACCCGGTTGCTTGGTTGTGGATTTGGAATTCAGCCTGTAAATCATTTTTTTCTTCCTATGTGTCACTTCCTGAAAAAGAAAAAGTCCAGAGTCCACAGGAAAACACGTCTCAGCAGGATTTAGGACAAACAGTGGACGGAGAAGATCTTTGAGGCTTCTGAACCATCGGTGGAGGCTGTGAAACCAGAATCCAGATGTCTGCAGCCTGTGACGTCGGGTACAGCTTTGCAGAGGAGAAGGACTTCACACAGGTCACCGCACTTTTACATTTAATGTTCATTGAATTGAAATATTAACATTCTTGCACTTCCTATTAGATGCTTCTGCATTTCATTGTCTTTGTACTCGTACTCTGCACATTGTTGTTAAGCCTAATTTAATGTATGTCATGTGATTGAATTTGACCTCTCAGTGTCTCCACCTTGTGGCAGTGAGAGTCATTACATTAAAAAAAGCTCAATTACCATTGTGAGGACCTCTTTGTGCTGCAGGTGCTAAACATCTGCAGCCGCGATGACTACAATGGCTTGGACTACATGGCAGCCTTCTTTCACCGCTGGCTCCAGGAGCCCGGACGCCTCGTCTTCATTGCGAGGATGAACGACAGAGTGGTGAGAGGAGAAAAAAATCACCAGTCTATCCCTTCAACCTGTACTTGTACTACTACCTGTGCGTCGATGTGTGGCCTGCAGGTGGCGCTGGAGTCTGTGCTGCTGGTGGACGGAGGTCAGACCGCCGTGCTTCAAGGTCGCAGGGTTGTCTCTGATTTGAGAGGAAGCGGCATCGCCAGCGCTTTCCAGAGGCACGTGACCACCTACGTCCGCCATCACTACCCAGAAGTCTCAGCGGTCAGGCTTAGCCGTGGGGACCAGCTGCCGCCACAAACACTGGCCAAGTACAGACTGATAACTAAAGAGGTGCGTCACAGCAAGTCAGTTAGTGAATACATCATGTTATGACCAGTTGTTTTCTAAGTTATGGTCAGGTGAAGGTTTCGGTGACCGAAGGAACCCGGTGTGTCCCGATGTGGTTAATAATCAGTCACTTTGGAGGGTTGGACCTTTCTTGAAACCGTGTGTCTCCGCAGGCCATCCTGTCTCTGTGCTGTGAGTCCAGCGACCTCGGCCGGTTCGTGGCCGAGCTCAGGTCCAAACTGTCCCGCCAGTCGCCCCCCGCCGTGGCTCCGGTGGTCCTGACTGGGCAGCAGGCCGAGACCCTGCTCCTGTCCGACCACGTCATCTCCAACCTGCTGCCCGGCCAAACCATCATCAACGACTGGGAGCCCCTGAAGCCGGTGGAGGCCAACTTGGAGGTGCTGCGTCGCCGGGGGCTGACGTGGATGGCGGACGGCACGGTGCAGCCCACCGTCCTCAGCCTGTGCACCGCACCGTACGGCGCCCCTTGCAGGCCGGACGCCCGACGCATCAACATCAACATCTTCGGCCGCGGCGTGTCGCCGGTGTGCGCCGCGTTCCTGGCTCAGCTGGAAGCTCTGCTACCCGGTCTCCATGGGCACCTGTTCTTCCTGGTCTACGTGGACCCCGCGGTCTGGTCCGGGTTACATGGGTTCTGCCAGAACGACGCCGGCGTATCTTTCTTCAAGGACTACTGGGAGGAGACCATACTGGAGGGAGACCTTTGAATTTCCTCAGCCCAACGCTGATAGTTCTCTTTGAAATCAACACCACTTTCATTCTTTCATCGTTTCCTTCACATCTTACGCTGTCGGCACATTTCTCAACAGGTCTTTGTGAGAAACACTCCTCCAAGGTCCATGAAATCTGTGAACTAGTACTTCCATGTAATGTTACACTTCTTTTCAATGTACATATTGTGTTCAATCAAATTCCCATCCGATAAATGTTTCTTGAGATTCTTTGAGTTTTTGTTTATTTTTTGTTATCCGAGATCGTAGCTTTTCCTTTTTATGGGAACGTTCAGAAAACCATTCTCACATGAGCTGAGGTGCAGGAGCAGGGTTCTCCTTTCCACAGACTTTGACCTTTGTCCCCTGGAGCCTGAACAATAAGAACGCAGTAAAGGATGAAGAGCAGTCCTCATCAAAAATCCCACACACACACACACTAACACGCCGCCAAAATAAAACCCAGACGTGCCTGTGTGTGAGAGAGAGAGAGAGAGAGAGGGGGGTCTTTTATTTTGAAAACCGGAAGCCAGGTGCGTTGTGCGGGATCAGCTGATGGGAACTGACTCAGCGACACTTCCCGGACAACATGTGAAGTGTGAGTTGGTCCTGAGGAGGATCAGCTGTTCAGGTAGGACTCCGAATCAATCTCAGCCTCTCACTCACTTCCTGTTTTCGGTAGAAAACTTGCTCAGCTCACTGACGTCATACTGTCATCTGCCGATGACGCCAGCATTCCATCGATCCGGATCGATTGATCTCGCCCATACTTTTCTGTTATTTTACAAAAGAAACGACGACGAGGGGCAAAACACGATTTGAGTTTCTTATTTGTTCAATTATAACTGTGTGTGTGTGTGTCATCATTTCCATAGAACTGGAGAGTAAAGTCACATGATTGATATTCAGTTAAGAGTTATATATATATGTATATATATAAATACTCAGTCGTAGTGGGATCTGGATTTTTCCCCTTCTCTTTCCTGTCGTGGGTTTCCATGGAAACAGACGTTCGACAGACAGAGGATGTCTCTCGGGGGTGGAGTTTCCTCCACTGTCCTCCTGTCTCAGGGGGAGGAGCCTGCGGGGTCAAAGGTCCACCCGGGCCCTGAAGTCCCCGTCCTGGACATCAAACTGGGCGCGCTGGTGGTCCTGCTGTCCGTCACGCTGGTCTTTGGGTTCGCGCCGCTCTGCATCGTCAGGGGGGCGGGGCGCTGCAGCCTGCACCCAGGTCAGACTCCACCATAATAGAGAACAATATACACTTAGATTAGAGAGTGTACCAAAAGGAGAAGTAGATTTATTCTTATTGTTTTATGTAAATAGTAATCCGGAGTATTTTGACGTGGTTCCGGTTCCTGCAGGTTTGCGGCGCCGGCTGCTGAGTCTGATCAGCTGTTTCGCCGGGGGAGTTTTCCTGGCCACCTGCCTGTTGGACCTTCTGCCGGACTACCTGCAGGCCATGGACCAGGCCTTCAGCAGCGCCGGGATCACAGTAAGACCAGAACCGCTTCCGGACCCGCCAACGGTGCTTTTGAAAACCAAAACTTCGTCCTGTGGCTGCAGCCTGACCCTCAAACTTAAGATAAGATAAGATAAGGGTTAATGAGGCTGCTGCTCTGTGTCCTGAAGCTTGTAAAGTGTCGATTTCTGTTTCTCAGCTGGTTTTGGAGCTTTTTCTGAATGCATCAACAAGAAAAAGAAAATGTGCAGCTGGTTTTGGATTTCCAATGGCTCCGCCTGGACCTCGTCCTCCCTCAGTTACAATACAAAATCAAATGTGATGTGCGCCCAGACAACAGGAAGTGTGAACACTTGTGCGGTGTGCTCCCCTCACAGCTCCAGTTCCCTCTGCCTGAGTTCATCGTGGCCATGGGCTTCTTCTTGGTCCTGGTTCTGGAGCAGGTGGTCCTGGCCTTCAAGGACCAGCCGGCCGTCCAGCCCGAGGAGCGTCGCTCTCTGCTGGGGGACCACCACCACCAGGAGGCCGAGGAGGCGGGCTCCCAGTCGGCGCTGCGGGCCTTCGTGCTGGTCTGCTCTCTGTCGCTGCACTCTGTGTTTGAGGGTTTGGCGGTGGGGCTGCTGGAGGAGGACGAGGAGGTGCTGGAGATCTGCCTGGCGCTGGTGATCCACAAGAGCATCATCTCCTTCAGCCTGGCCTTCAAGCTGACCCAGAGCCGCCTGCGGCGCTCCGTGGTGGTCCGTTGCATGCTGCTGTTCGCCATCATGTCGCCCGTGGGCGTGGCCCTGGGCGTGGGCCTCAGCGACACGGGGGCGCGGCCGGAGCACCAGCTGGCACGCGGCACGCTGGAGGGTCTGGCCACGGGAACCTTCCTGTACATCACCTTCATGGAGATCCTGCCGCACGAGCTGGGCTCCCCCGGGCACCGCATGCCCAAGGTGGCCGCGCTGCTGCTGGGCTTTGCCGCGGTCACCGCCGTGCTCTTCATCAAACTGTAACCACGGCAACAAGGAGGATGCCACCACAAAGCGTGTTTGTCTGTGCTCAACAACAGGACGGACCGTTTTAGCACTTTGCAAAATAATTCGTATTTTTGATTATATAAGCAGCCACACACACACACGTTGCTAATTCCTGATCATTCATATTTTAGGAGGAAGGTTTTTATTGTTCAGATGAACTGGCGACAAGGTTTTTTTTCTTGTGAGAAATACAGACAATATTTTTCAAAAATCATGCTTTAATTAATGTTAATCTTAGAAATGTATTTTTGTAATTCTACCGCCACAGTGTTTGAATCACTGTTGTTTTCCAATGTTTTTTTTTTTTATATTTTATATCGGGATGAAAAACTGAATTTTACATAAAATAGTTTTCAGATACACTGAGATTGTGACTTTTCTCTTAACCCCCCGCCCCCCCCCCCCCCCCCCCCCCCACACACACACACCAGTTGACTACACACAGACACACACAACAAACACTCTGACCTTTGACCTCTGACCCTCCAGGAGACAGGTAGAGGACCGGTCGTGACGTCACAGGCGCAGCAGCTGACACCTGCCGGCAGGTGGCGCGCGACACCTGCGCCCAGAGATCAAAGGTCTTGTGTGAGTGACAGGAGGCATCACTCCGCCGGTTCTTATTAGACCTCGGTCGCGCGGTTACCATGGAAACCAAAACAAATCTGACTTTTTAAATTTCTGATTATTGCTGCGACATTACATTTTAATTTCATCTCATTTAACGATCAGAAATAGCATTGACTGTGTGCCGGAAAACAACTTTTAACAGGAAAATCTCAAGAAAACATCACATTGTTTTTTTTTAAATTATTTAATAGTTTTTACTCTTGTGCTTATTTTCAGTTTTATAGGGTGAAACTTCTTGTTCCGTTTATTTGTTGATCCGTGTTTTTTTCCATCCGTTTTGGATGAAACCGAAATAACGTATCAGGACCTTGTGAGATTATTTTTGGACAAACTTTACACACTAAGTGTTTAAAGTTATAAAGTTGATTTCGGTAGAAATGAACTTTTGTGTTTGAAGCGGCTGCTCTCCGCGGGGTTTTCGGTCCCCGGAGGCCGCTGCATAGTGACACCTCCTCCCGTCTCGCCCCTCCGCGGGGAGAAGCTCCGCTCGGTGAAGATGTCTGCCACGGGCTCAGGCGGCTGTGGACCGGGCCCCGGACCCGCCTCGGGCAACGGTTCCGGGACTTCCAACCCCCGAAAGTTTAGCGAGAAGATCGCGCTGCACACCCAGCGGCAGGCCGAGGAGACCGCCGCCTTCCAGGAGGTCATGATGGACATCACCTCGACCAGGGTGAGTGAGAGACGGCGGCAGCAGCAGGAGGAGGAGGAGAGCTGGCCGGAGGAAGAGAGGCCTCGCTGGGGCTCGGCGCTCCCCGGCGGTCCGCCGCCCGGACGCGGCGCTCCGCTCCGGGTCGCCGCGTGTGGGAGACAGCCGGGATCCACCGGGAGATTTCTGTCCCGGACACTGTCCCCGGAGACTCTCGGTGTCTCCTCCGGTCCATTTCCGATACGCCGTTAGCAGCTAGCAGCTAGCTGGCGTTAGCCACCTAGCTTGGCTTGTTTACTATGTTACCTTAACGTCGCCGTCGCCGAACTTCGTTCACAAATCTGCCACTTGAGGGAGATTTCACTCCGTTTCACGCTTAAAGTTGACAGTTGGAGCACAAGTCTGTGTTTATTATATAGATTCTGTGCTTCTGTTGAATTCGGCTTCGTAACACAGGCCAAAAGGAGCGTTTTATGCCATATAAATCAGATTTCACTTTGAAAGCTGCTGACGCTTCGCTAACAGCTAACTTAGCCTCGTTAACAGGTGTGCGCGTGCATGTGTGGTAATGGGAGCTATTTGCTTCGAAATAACCAGGTCTAAAGTTCACCATTGTAAACTTTGAAGTTGTGATTACATTTTTAAACATGCTAAACTAGTATAGTGGCACTTCTACACATGTGTCGTGAGTGTGACAGGTGTTGGTTGTGTTGTTGTCGGTGAAACTTGTGCGTGTCAGTTTTAACACTGTTGTGTGTCTTTGTTAAACTTTTAAAAACACACGTCGCCCTTTTTTAATCGTCTTCAGATTTGAATACCACCCGAAGACCTTTTTTTGTGAGTGTGTGTTAGAGTGGTTGTTTTTCCTATAAATCAGGTTTATGTCCTGAAGGTTCGTATCCATTTATCATTCACAGCCTGACCTAGGAAACACTTTATTGCTGAAAATGTTGCGTACATGGATCCATTTTGTGCCAGATGAGTCTAGTTTTAGATTATGGCAGTAATAAAAATAGACAAAGTCCCCTTGGGAACTGTGCTTCATTGAAACTAATACAATTGGATCAGATCATTGGTTTATGTAATCATAGCCTTTCAGGAAAGTGGTGTCACACATCAATACACAACAGAACTCAATGTACATATTCACCTGGGGCTCACAATACACTTCATGTTGATAACTTATTTGTGGTAGTTTAAGGAATGAAGAAGTAATGACCTTAAACACAGTCCAACATATCTGGCATTATGATTGGCTAGCCCATCAATCAGATTCATTGATGAGGAAAAGCGATCAATGATTTGCAGCTGCTTTGAAAGGCTTTAAAATGGGATTTGCTATGTATATAATCTGTGGAGATGATTGACCTTTTGAACATGTTCTCGTGTAAAAAGAATGGCATGAATTTCTACAATGGATGATCCGTCATGGGTGGCTTGTTTATTGATCATGAAAATGATGGGCCTCACAGTATTATTAGCTTTTACCCTTACCCGATTTTAGTCTTAAGCCTAAAATTGGACAAAGAACAGCCCTATGACAGTTTGTGGAAGGTGTGCGTGCGTGCGTGCGTGTGTGCGTTGTCCAATCAGCTGTTAGCATCGGGGTGGCTCCATGTCCCAGCTGTTCAGTATTGATAGTCTCTCCCTCACAGTCATTTTTTATTTTCTGAGGAATCAGAGACGCACAATACAGCTTTAGTCAAAACACAAGTTGTATAGCCTTGTGGGGACATTTGTCATAATGTTTGTTGAACTTGGCGTCCTTTCGTATTTGTGTATTCTAGTTATTATTTTGATTCAACTGTAACCGCGTATCACTCCTATCTGAATGACAGTGTGTAATGGTTTATAAAAAATGGCAACTGGCAAATACAATAATTCAACTTTAAAGACCGTGCCTTACTATTTCTCTTCATGTTCTTTTTTTTCCCGCTCCTCTCAGCTCCAGGCTCAGAAGCTGCGTCTGGCCCGGAGTCAGGGTCCCTACTATGGTGGCTCGCTACCCAACGTCAACCAGATCGGCCGGAACCCTCAGGACTTTCAGGTGACTTTCATCCCCGAGTCTCTACGACGTGGGGAAGTTGGTGAAATAGCGTCAAGTCAAAAACTCTCCTCACGTTTTCTGCAAGTAGCTTTTGATACGAAGGTCGTCCCGACTTTCTGTCTCGCTCTGCCCCCCCTTTGTGGCAATTCCGCATCCGACGGTACCACAAGAGGGTCTTGATTGGTTTAGGTTCAGGGGATAGAGTTGGGGTTCCTCTGGTGTGGAGTTTCCCAGGAAATACGAATCCTTAACTTTGGGCCTAAATGCATCGCAATCGCCTGGGGAGAAAATTCTCATACCACGCGCACACACCCTTCCATGTAATTCTGGGACTTTTTACCCAAACGGATGTGAAACAGATCTGAAAGACGGTGGAGTTGTGCACCATGAACGAAATTGAAATGCGAGCGGAGCGCAGTCAATGGATCCGTAGCGGTGTCCTGAAAATGTCTTTCATTGGATCAATAACGTGCTCTGTGTTTTGGACGTGTGTCAGGGTTCCTTCCCCTCCTCGCTGGAGTCCAGCCGCTCCACCCGGCACCACGGCCTGGTGGAGAGGGTCCAGAGGGACCGCCGCTTCATCTCTCCGGTCCGACCGTACCGCCACCGACCTGTATCCTTCACGCTCAAACTGGAAATCCCTCCTCAGCTCATCGGGTCCCACTGAAGAAGGGAAAAAAAATTGAAATAACGAATCAAATGTTTTTTTTCCTTTTAAAATGCTCAGTGATGAACTACACCAGCTGCTCAGTGTGGTTTTTGACAAACAAACTTGAGAGTCAATAGTCAGCGATCCACGTAGCAGCGTCGCTCCCGTCTCCTCCTCACTGTGAATTCCCCAACGACCTAAACAATGCGCCGCTGTGATCCCGCGCTGTCGCGTGTGAAGTTTGTCGTCTTGATCTCTTTGTGAGGTCAGAGACACACACACACACACACACACAGTGTGCTTGTGTTCCCAAGATCCGCTGAAGGCTTTTTTCCCCCCCTCCCTCTAGAAAGATGCATAAAGGCCAATGACGGTATATTTAAAACTGAAAGTTGTCAAAAAAATATATATATATTTATTATTATTATTTTATCGTTGTTATGATGATTTTTTTTTAATTTTTTTTATTCTTATTATTATTTTGGTTGTTTAAAAAAAAAAAAAGCTTTTTTGTTTCATTTAATTATTGTGATATTCATTGATGTGTGATTCTGGAATCTTTTTCTTCGTGAAACCGAGCTTTGTTTGCTGACATTGCGACATGGGTCATGATTTCAAATCTCATTTTTAAATCTGTTAAAAATTGCGTGGGTCACCATGTGTGGTGTCTATTCAAAATGACTTAAAAAAAAATTATGCAGTTGTAAAAAACCACACAACAGCGTCTCATACGCTTCTGAAGAAACTCAGTGATGGGAAATCCCAGGTTGGAGGATGTGAAATTAAAAAGGGATTTCACACATGCTGACACCAAAATAAAAGGGAAAGATTTAAAGCAGGGCAAGAAAAACTTTCCTAAAAATAAAAAATAAAAATATTTTTTACGAGAAGTTAAGAAAAAAAGTTTGGATCATATCTGAAAGTCTACAAATAAACCCAGGTCATTTCCTTAACCGGCTGGTCTCCTCAGGTGGACCCTCTGCAGTATAACTCCGCCTACCTGTCCCCGCCCCCTGACCCCAGCTGGAGAAGGTACCGTCCGTCTCCATGGAGACGCTTGTTTTGTTACTTCCACCGGCCTCTTCTTTTCTCCTCCTCCGCTGCTCCTCCGGGCCTTTGCGAAGCCTCGGGTGCTTTAGAAGCCTTCGTCATGGCAACAAATCTTCAAATCCAAGACCTGCTCAGGCCCAATGACGTGTGCAGTTTCCGCTTTTAATTAGTCTTCGTTATATCCAGAGACGCTATGTGTAAACGAGCATCTCTGTTACTCTGAGTAAAGGTCGTCTGGAAAATCCAGTGTCGAACTCCATTTTTATTTTTGGTATACGTTCCTCGCTTTTGTGGCCCCGAGGCTCCGCCAAGCTTTTCACAGAGCTGAGGAGCTCTCAGTTTCTCTTTCTGTTTCTCCTTCTTTTTTTCCTTTCGTTTTTTTTCGGCCTGCCTGTGAGAGAGACCTCACGAAAGTCCACTGGACATACCAACCACTGACGAATATGACGACGCGACAGATTCTTCTCCGACTTCCAGAGGAGTCCCACCTGGACCTTGTCCTTTGGTTTCAAAAAGCCAGTTCCTCTCAGTACGGAGGACTAAGGCTGCCAAAAGGTTCCGTCCCAAAGTTACAGCTTCTCCGTAGCTCAAAATAAGATTTGAAACGAGGGAGATCAACAGCAAATCAACTTCCTGTCTGAGCAACCAATGGGATCCAGGCGTGTCGTCCTGGCATTCAGAGGGGGCGCGGCCTATGTCACGGGTCAACGGTCAGGGGACGTAACTTAACTCTGGCCGTCAGGTCCTCCTCCTCCTTCGCTTGCGTTTGCTCTTCGCTCCTCGTCCTCTTTTTTGGTTTTCTCTCTCTCCCTCGTTCTTTTTCCATGTTTCTGCTCGGTGGAGGAAAATAACTTTTTGTTCTTGTCGATCACGAAAAGGAATTGGTCCGGAAACTTCCCCAGGGATAAAAGCCAGTCGTTCCGTCTCCCCACCTCTGCGCTCAACAGGTGAATCCTCCTCCTCCTCCTCCTCCTCCTTCACCGTGGAAGCAGAATAGTCGTACGGGGGTTAGGATGTGAAATTTCACTATCTGAACTGAACTTTGGACTTTTTCTTCTTCTTTTCCGCCGACTTTGTTTAAAAGACGGATAGATTCTCTTTCACGTCCGAGCAGAAAAGCTCTTCGTCTTCAAAGTCGTGTGTTCAATATGAATTTGATTCCCGTCTCGGCTGGCCTTCGGTGCGCTTTATATCCAAGAGTCACCTGACCTTCAACTCCGTGCGTGCGCGTGTGTGTGTGTGTGCGCGCGTGTGGGCCCTCCCCCTTAGGACCAACTCGGACTCAGCCCTCCACACCAGCGTGATGAACCCCCCCACAGGTGACCCCTTCGCCACGGCAGGACCCACCTTCACCCCCCAGAGCACCAGACGCAGCGGTGAGAACACACACACACACACACACAACCTGCCCGTGGTGGAAACTGCAGGAGATTTAAGCTATTATTATGCTCTTCTGATTGATATAATCCGATGGGGTCAGTGCCTTGCTCAGGGTCTGGACCGGGCCTCGAGCCGGCAACCTTCTGCTCCGATGCCTGTCTCCCTCGCCACTAGGCCACCTCTCCCCATAAGAATACGTTTACATTACAAATAAATATGGAAAAGTCAAATGATTATTCCCGTTCAACTAGACGGCTTTCCAAGAATTCTTATTCCATGAAGCACAGGTTCAGCAGAATCTATTTCAGGAGACACCTTGATAAAACCTTGGAAAGCATGACCCACAGATGACGGGGGAAAAAGAGCGTTTTATCCCGAAATGTCCTCGAAACCTGATCTGAACCCCGATAGTCACAGTCTGACTTGTGAATGTGAGATCAAAAGGAAGAAGACCATCATTTATATTCTCTCTCTCTCTCTCCAGGCCAGGGCGACATGGAAGGCAGAAGAAGTGAGTGATCTTCTCCTCACTGAGGAGCTCGTGGAACAATTCATTCATGGGTTTTTTGTTGTTCTCCATCTTTGTGAATATGCTGTCAGGTCCCATCTGGCGAAATTCATATATTGCCGTTGTTTTATGAATTCCTATAAACGCAATCAGATCCTTCCAGGTGGATTTACTTTCTGGTTTTTTGTGTCCCCTCAGTGTTTCCGTACCCGGTTCCCCCCATCGAAGAGAACGTGCTGGACGAGGGCAAACTGCTCAAGCCGTGGGACGCCAAGAAGGTTTTTCCTCCTGTCTCTATTCTGAGCCAATCGGAATTGAACATGGCGGACATCAATCCTTATCGCTGCAGATTTTGCACTGAGGGGAATTACCCAGAGTTCATAGCGTAGCGGGTCAACAAAGCTGGCCGTTTCCGTTGAATGCGGAGAAATTGTTCTTTGATCTTGCCTTGACCTCAAAACGTGTCAAATGGAACTTTTTTTGTTTTTTTTCTGTCCCCAGCTGCCTCTGTTGTCCTCTCGACCCAAGTCCTGCGAAGTCCCCGGCATCAAGTAAGTGGACCTCCACTGTGGACGAGAAGGATCCTTTTTGACCACCAGAGCCGCTGCTGACTCTTCTTCTCCTCCTCTCAGTGTCTTTACGTCCCCGGAGCAGCCGTCCACGCCGGTCCACGGCGTGCCCTCGGCCCTCAGCACCGGCGGCTCGCTGCCCGACCTGTCCAGCCTGCACTTCCCCTCGCCGCTGCCCACGCCGCTGGACCGGGACGAGCCCGGCTACCCGGGGACCTCCTCCCTGAGCGGCGGCAGCAGCACGGGCAACCTGACCTCCACGCTCACGCAGCTGGGCCTCCACACCGCCAACATGCCCGGGGGCAACGGCAACTTCCATCACCACGCGCCAGGTGGGTGCACCCGCCTTTATTTGGCTCCGTATTCGCAAAGGAGGCGGGCCTTCCGTGACCTGGACCGGGGGAAAAAAGTCGTCCAAACATCCATTCAGAAACCTGCAGGCGAGCGCGCAGCGTGGCACAGGAAGTACGTGGGCGAGAAGGAGCGAAAGGAAACCGCGGGGGGATGTTCCGCCTCGCTCTGAATTTCACCACAGAGGAAGAAGAGAGCATGAGCTTTTCTGTTTTGTTGTTGCTGCAGATCTGGTATTTGTGAATCTGGATCATTGTGGTCGCAAAACGGAGAATGCGAAAAAACAGCCGCGCGCGTGTCTGCGTGTGTGTGCGCGTGTGTGTGCGCGTGTGTGTGCGCGTGTGTGCGCGCGTGTGTGCGCGTGTGTGCGCGTGTGTGTGTGCATGCGCGCGCGTGTGTGTGCGGGCGTGTGTCTGTGCGTGCGCCTGTGTGTGCGCGTGTGTATGCGCCTGTGTGCGCGCGTGTGTGTGTGCGCCTGTGTGTGTGCGCGCGTGTGTGCGCGCGTGTGCGCGTGTGTGGGCGTGTGTGCGCGTGTGTGTGCGCGCGTGTGTGCGCGTGTGTGCGCGCCTGTGTGTGCGCGTGTGTGTGCGCGCCTGTGTGTGCGCGTGTGTGTGTGTGTGTGTGTGTGCGCGTGTGTGCGTGTGTGTGTGCGTGTGTGTGTGTGCGCGCGTGTGTGCGCGTGTGCGTGCGCGTGTGCGTGCGCCCGTCTGTGTGGACAGAGCTGAGGAAAACACGGAGATCCAAGTTGCCCTTTCTGCTCTTTCTCAAGAATGTGTGTGTTTGCGTATGCCAGGTGTGTGTTCTTATACGAATCATTCTGTGATTGATTATTAATCCTGAGTGCTCCATGTCCTCAGGTCTCCTGGCGTCTCTACAGAGCACGCTCAGTAGCCCCTCCCTGCAGTCGTCGCTAAGCAACCCCAACATCCAGTCGTCGCTCAGCAGCCACTCCTTCTCCAACTCCCTTAGCTCCGCCTCCCTGCACTCGTCGCTCAGCAACCCCTCGCTGCAGTCGTCCCTAAGCTCCTCCCCCTCGATGCAGTCCTCCCTCAGCAGCCAGTCGCTGCACTCCTCCCTCAGTAACTCCTCCCTCCATTCGCTGTCCGGCGGTAACCCCGGCTACGGTGGCGTGTGCGGTTCCGGCTCCTCCTCCTCCGCCTCCTCCTCCTCCTACTCGCCGCTGCTCAGTGGGCAGGGTCAGCCGGCGCTCAGCACGTCGCCGCGGAGACGAGCCCAGCTGTCCCCGCTCATCCTGCCAATGGGAGGGGAGACAAGGCGCCATCACTCCAAACAGTTCTCCCCCACCATCTCCCCCACGCTGTCGTCCATCACACAGGTGACACGCACGCGCTCACATCGAGGGCTGGGCGTCGGGAGTCATTGTAGGAGCAAGGCTCTTATACTTGTTGTTGCTAGGCAACCACACGCTCACCTTTCTCTTCTTCTAATTCTTCTTCCCATTCAAATGCTGCTTAAAAAAAAAGACATGAGCTTAAATTCAACTTTTTTTTCGTATGGTCTTGATTTCAGTGACGCAAGCAGCCATTTCCTGTTTGACTGTCGAGATCTATACATTTATTATGGGCTGGATACGGGATTATTATTCTGTGATTGCTCTTCACTGGATTAGACGGACACAGTCCGTCCTCATCAGGCCACGAACCCGTGATACACACGCTAACGTCCCGCCTGTCTCCGCAGGGCGTCCCGCTGGACACCAGCAAACTGCCTCTGGATCAGAGGCTTCCTCCGTACCCGCTCGCTCAGTCCCACCAGCCTCTGCCCGGGGGCCCCGGCCCGCAGCCTCCTGCCCACCAGCACCACCAGCAGCAGCAGCAGCAGCAGCAGCAGCTGCACCGCCTGCAGCAGGCACGGCCCAACGCCCAACATCAGCACCAGCAGCCGCAGCTGCAGTCCATGCAGCAGCTGCACCTGCAGAACCTGCGCAACCAGCACATGCAGCAGCAGCAGCAGCAGCAGCACTTTGGATCTGTAAAGAAATAATCCAGATTACGTCAAATACACCGAGGTTTGAATATCCTTCATCCTGTTCAGTTCTGCTGACACGGTGCCTGTGCTCCCCCTGCTCCTCCTCCTCAGCAGCAGCAGCAGAAGCCGATGATTAAGAGCGAGATGGCGTCGGGTCAGTGCGTGCAGAGCTCCTCTTCGTCATCGCATTGTCACGTCAAACAGGAAGTGGAGCAGCAGAGAGTCGGCGGCCTCCCGCAGCTCCAGCAGATCAGCCACAGTCTGGCTACAGACCTCTACAACGTGAGTACCAACCGCTCATATTTACATTTACCACTGATTATAGATCTCTGCCAAATACAAACTGATATGTGATGATACAAATCCGTGTCTGTGTTTATCACAGCTGATAAATGAAAGTGAAAAAAGAAACTGATGGAGCCCTCAACCTTGTTATTCATCTCAAAACCTTTTTGTATTTTTATTAGCGCTGAGCACAACGGCTTTTTTATTTCTTATTATTTATTTTCCCCCACGAGCCACTCCAAACGACCCACCAGTTGAGAACCACTGCTCTAACAGGGACACTTGCTACTGAACGTAGACGGTTTATGCTGCGCCCTGCTAAAATGTGTACGGTACCTGTTCAGGAAAAAAAGAAAACCGATGTATTCCTAGTATGTGTTGGTTCTAGATGTAATTTCATGACATTAATTGATGTTTAAGTTAAGAATTAAGAATCAGTTTTGAACAAAGGGTGAAAAACGGCAGTGGCTGGGAGTCTACTGGTTTTGAATCTCTTGCTGATCATTCTTTTCAGTTTTATTTCTGGCGAGTGGAAACCTCTTATTGGATTTGGTTGATTTTAATCATTTTTATTCGCTCAGTGTCGTGGAACTTTTCTCTTTATTTCTCCTTCTCTGTGTTTTGTGAGGTCAGTGTCTCAAACGGATCTCCTTTTTCTCCTGGAAGGGGAGAAAAATAATCACTGATTTTTTCTTTAAAATGTTGTATTTTTTTTCCCCAGGATGCCTTGTTCAACTCGCTGCTGGACGATCCGTACCTTAGTCTGCAGCTCTCCAGCAAATCCAACCAGCAGGTAGCAGCCCCGCCTCCTCCTCCTCTGTTTTTTTTACAATGTAGACCCAGTGACTTAAAGACAGTGAGTCCTGCTGTGGAGTTTCCTCTTTGGGTTTTATCAGTTTTATCGTAGACATTTCTCCTCCTGAATGATCCTGAACCTCCTCAGTAACCCTTGGAACCTTTGGCTTGAACTCATAAACTGTCCTTTAATTTCTAACTCGTCCTTTTGTATCTGCTGGTTCATTTTTAACCTTAAAAAACCATCGTGCTCTGCAGACCCTCACCAAATATTAGGATTCTTTATTATTTTATTAATGAAGGCTATTTTGTGTCCATGTTGTCTTCCTGTTTGCAGTTCCCGGCGGAGACGCAGGGGGACGCTTTGTCTCTGAGCTGCTTCAACGCCTCCAACACCCAGGGGCACCTGGGCCTGCAGGACCCCAGAGACCAGCAGCACCTCAACAACCAGAACCAGAACTACAGCGGAGGAGGAGGAGGAGGAGGAGGAGGACACAACGTACCCAACATCATCCTCACTGGTTAGTACCAGAGCCCCAACCCTTTTATCTATTTTATAAATGTGACTCTTATTTATCAAAACTTTAATATATTTTGTAGTTCTTTAGTTCAAGTTGTATTAATGAGAATTAAAGCAGCTTATGTTGAAAGTTCATTATGTCCCCGCCACTCACAAAAGAGACGCCACCTCCCTCGAGCAAGGCACTGACCCCATCTGCTCCCCGGGCGCTCTTGGCTGTCCCCTGCTCTGTGGCCTTGCATGGGCCACAGAGGGGTCAAATGCAGAGGTCAAATTTCCTCCCACTTTGCATGTGTATGTTTGTGGTGGACGATGCACAATTCTGATTCTAATATTGGTCTGTAGTTAATTTTTTGCGTGTAGTTTTTTTTTTTGTATTTTTTTGTCTGTAGTTTATTTTTTTACGTCAATTTTTTTGTCTGTACTTAATTTTTTTGCGTGTAGTTTTTTGTCTGTACTTAATTTTTTTACGTCCATTTTTTGTCTGTAGTTAATTTTTTGCGTGTAGTTTTTTTTGTTTGTATTTTATTGTCTGTAGTTTATTTTTTTACGTCAATTTATTTGTCTGTAGTTTATTTTTTAACATACATTTTTTTGTCTGTAGTTAATTTTTTGCGTGTAGTTTTTTTTATTAGTATTTTTTTGTCTGTAGTTAATTTTTTGCGTGTAGTTTTTTTTATTAGTATTTTTTTGTCTGTAGTTAATTTTTTGCGTGTAGTTTTTTTTATTAGTATTTTTTTGTCTGTAGTTAATTTTTTGCGTGTAGTTTTTTTTATTAGTATTTTTTTGTCTGTAGTTAATTTTTTGCGTGTAGTTTTTTTTATTAGTATTTTTTTGTCTGTAGTTAATTTTTTGCGTGTAGTTTTTTTTATTAGTATTTTTTTGTCTGTAGTTAATTTTTTGCGTGTAGTTTTTTTTATTAGTATTTTTTTGTCTGTAGTTAATTTTTTGCGTGTAGTTTTTTTTATTAGTATTTTTTTGTCTGTAGTTAATTTTTTGCGTGTAGTTTTTTTTATTAGTATTTTTTTGTCTGTAGTTAATTTTTTGCGTGTAGTTTTTTTTATTAGTATTTTTTTGTCTGTAGTTAATTTTTTGCGTGTAGTTTTTTTTATTAGTATTTTTTTGTCTGTAGTTAATTTTTTGCGTGTAGTTTTTTTTATTAGTATTTTTTTGTCTGTAGTTAATTTTTTGCGTGTAGTTTTTTTTATTAGTATTTTTTTGTCTGTAGTTAATTTTTTGCGTGTAGTTTTTTTTATTAGTATTTTTTTGTCTGTAGTTAATTTTTTATGTAATTTTTTTTGTCTGTACTTTATTTTTTGCGTGTCGTTTTTTTTGTCTGTAGTTTATTTCTTTACGTCCATTTTTTTGTCTGTAGTT
>JAFBJU010000056.1:100868-125198 GCA_016785305.1 Colistium nudipinnis
ATTTTTTTGTCTGTAGTTAATTTTTTGCGTGTAGTTTTTTTTATTAGTATTTTTTTGTCTGTAGTTAATTTTTTACGTGTCGTTTTTTTTGGTTTGTATTTTTTTGTCTGTAGTTTCTTTTTTGCATGTAGTTTTTTTTATTTGTATTTTTTGTCTGTAGTTAATTTTTTATGTACATTTTTTTGTCTACTTTATTTTTTACGTCCATTTTTTTGTCTGTAGTTAATTTTTTGCATGTCGGTTTTTTTTATTTGTATTTTTTTGTCTAGTTAATTTTTGTCAGTACTTTATTTTTAGTGTGTAGTTAAATTTTTTGTCTGTAGTCTTTTTTCCTGTAGTACATTTTTTTGTCTGTACTTTATTTTTGCCCAAAGGTTAACCGTCCCTCTGTCCCTGCAGGAGACTCCCCCCCGGGCCTGTCCAAGGAGATCGCCAGCGCCCTGTCCCACGTCCCGGGCTTCGAGATGGACCCGTTCACCCTGGACGACCCGCTCAGGATGGACCACCTGGCTCTGGACATGCTGGAGGGCGACCTGATGCTGGCCGACCCGGCCGTGGAGGACTCCTTCCGCTCCGACCGGCTGAAGTGATCCCCCGCCCTCCGGAGGTGGCGAGGCCGCCTCCCGCTCCCCGGCCCACCAATCAGACGCTCTGCTGAGTAAGGTCAGGAAGACGTGACGGCACTTAACCGAAAATGCTCTTCTGATGCTGGAAGTCCAGAACAAACCAAGTCGCTTCTCTTTTTAGGCATTAGCTCGTACCAGTCCGTTCATGCAAAAACACGCAGGAATAAAAAAAGCTTGCGCGACATCGGCTTTCTGTAAAAAAAAACAAAAAAAAAAAAAAAGCGCTTGGAGGATCGTGAGATGGCGCTTCTCTGGAGCTTTCTGTGTGGAGGGAATTGGGATTATTTTCCCCCAAACTGCCATTCGGTGAGAAAAGAACCTTTCTCTGCCAATTTGACAGGAATTTAGCCATGATTTAAAGATTGTTATATTAAAAAAAGAGGTTTTAGCCTGTGAGATTCTCCAGGGGCCCGAGTGGTCTGCTCTTATTTGAAGAAATGAGTGAAAGCGGTTTGAATGTTTGCAACGGGATGAACCCATGAAACCGCAACACGCTGCGTCCCAACGTTCACTTCAAGCAGCTTTCAATCCTCCAATTACACTGTGATCACGTCGGGCACTTTGCGGAGCAAACCTGAGTCTGCTGGTTGATTCCTGTTTATTTGTATTTTTTACTCTGGAGCTTTAGAAGTCAATATGCAAACATTGAACAAGATGCAAAGGAAGGAAGAAAACGTGCCACTGGTCAGCGGGTGTCACGGGACTGTAACCATGGAAACGTGGATCTTAGATCCCACGTAAATCTGCACACAGATAAAACACAGTTTAGGCGTATGAATGTAAATTTCAAGCGTTAGGGTTAGCCTCCTCTGCCTGCACTTCCTGTTTGTGTTAAAGTCACAACACGGGAACGTACTTTAATGTGACAGGTAAAGATTCGTATGAACTATATCAATAAACCATAGAGGTTTTATTTTTGGATCCAAAGTCGTCTCAAATGTATATAAAATGATCTTTTCAAAAAAGAACAAACTCTATATTTATCTGGGGAGAGAAATGTGCGGCAAGTGTTGATATTTACATACCTGTTGTTTCCTTTGTGGTTGGAGTTACAGCGTCGGATCCTTCTTTCCGTCCGGCGGCGTTTGTCATGTTCGCCAGTTTAAAGAAAGAGTTGCCATGACAACCACGAATCCATCCGCTCAGCAGCGGCTGGGCGCAGTGTCCCGTGTGCTTTTTATTCCTCTCGTGGTTTTGAATCTTTTTGTCCGTCTCCTCCTTCGTTACAGACTTTTTTTCTTTAGAAGCCGCTTTGTCGAGGCCCTCTGTTCATTTCCGGAATTATCTTAATATTAAAACAAGTTTCTGAGATTTTAGGACTGAGTAACTTAGGAAAGCTACTGCCGAGACTCAGCTGAGAAGGAAACAAATAATATCATAATAATCAAATGTGGGAAATGCTATTTTACATCATTTTTATTATCTGTTATTTTTGGAAATCTCTGCAGATAAGATTTAGAGTAATATTTTCCCTAATTTTGCATTTTTTTGTTTTCTTAGTTTTCGCTGAAAGATAAAAAGAGGATTTTTCTACGAGAACGAACTGTTGCTGTCACTTTAACAGGAGGAAAAACGATTTAGATGCAGAACGTTCACTTACTGTATAAATACAAGATATAAATGAAAATATTTTTATTTTAATGAGATTAATCCACTAACAGAATAATAAGTACCGCCCCCCAGAAGAAATCCTTTCTCAGAAAGTTAAAATATATATATTTTTTATATGGAAACATGAACAGATGAATGTCTCACTGTAATGTTGAAAGATGGAACGTCATTAAAGGTCATGTTGCCATGCGGAGGTCAAAGGTCATTAGGTGAAAGGTCAGATCGAGTGTTGGCGATAATGGAAAGGGGCTTTAGTGTACCACCCTGTAGGATGAGTGTCATGTCATGTTTTCCTCTGCAGCTCCACATGTTCACGCTTCAGCCGATCACTGTATATGCAGTATATATATATATATATGTGTATATATATAATGTTTACGTGTCAGCTGATACACGACCTGACCCCACTTTTCTCCGTCGCCCTTCTGAAAAAAAAACGTGTTCATGAGCATTACATTGCAGACACGCTGAGTTTGTTACTGGACCTTTGCGGACATTTGTCTTTATGTCTTCAGGGTTGGTAGGTGAAGTCTTTGTGAGGAGAAAAGAAACGAATGGCTCTAAAAAGAAAATGAGTTTTAGTCTTTGGCCCAGAGCTCAAATAATCATTTCCACCATCTGTGTTTGTATCATCCTCTCAGCGGTGTGTGTGCCTCTGTTTGTGTGTAGCATCTTGATGCTGTTATGCAATAAAGCAGTTGAGAGTTACAGACTCTGCCAGTAGGGGGAGCTGCTGACCAGCGGTGTCTGTGCGCGCGTGTGTGTACAGATTAGGGATCAGTTAAAGGCCATATTTGATATTTTTTCATATTTTGTATTGATGTGTAATAATACAAGTTGCTTTCACATTATTAATGTCCTTGTTGTTAGCGTTGCCTACGTCTCCTGCTTTGTATCTGATTTTATTATTTGAACCTTGTAATAACCAGGGAACTTGTACATACAGACATGTTTTCAGCAGGTGCGTTTTTACAGAGACTCTAGCTTCACATTGTTTTACAGAAAATAAACAGATGAAACCTGGAACAGCTCAACTTTGTCATTTACTCGAGACGAGAAACGGAGGCTTTCATGCATAAACATACACGTATATATTTGTGTGTGTGTTCGTGTTTACAATATATTTATATTCACACACAGGTGTATATATTGTTTTGTTTTTTAATATTGTTTTGTTTTTCAAAGCCCCCTGACAGCTGCAGCTGCGTCACCTCGCACAGTGACACCGGAAATGTGGTGCCGTGGTTTCAAAATAAAAGTTAAAATGCCCCTCCACCCCCCTCTTTTTTGTTAGCTTTAGTAATTTGTGTAAGTTTGAGCTCTACCTGTTTCAAGTGTAATTCGACCTTTAGCTCAAATGTAAAAAAAAATGAACAGAGTAAATGTGGTCGCAATCAGCTACTGTTGTATAATAACCTTAGACAAGATCATTTTGATAATTAATATGAGTACAATTAAGGCATGATATGTGATATGTGACGTAATATGTAGTTGTAGTATATATATATATACATCTACATATACATATACGTCATATGAATAATACGTATTTAATGGCAGTAAATGTTAGAATAAAACGCTCCGGTGCACACAGGAAGTGGAGTTCTGCGTTTTTATTTTGAACGTTGGCACCGGAAGTTGTCTTCTCGGATCAAACATGGACGTCACGTGTGGGAGAAGCAGCTGAACATGGTCGCTCCGCTTCTCCGGAGGAAAAGCAGCGGTCACGACAAGGTACGAGTCCGCATTCGCGTGCCCTCAGCCCGGGGACGGGACGTCCGCAGACGGGTCACCGGGCAGGGACACCGGCACGTACCGGAGCGCCCTTTATCGGACACGCCTCCGCCCGCCGTGCTCCTTTCGTTTTTGGCCCAGATGTGTGTGCGACAGCCCCGCGAGGTAAACGCGGCGACCCCGCTGTTGTCCCCCGGTATCCGCCGGTGTTCGGCTCCGTCCACGTTGGTGTCAAAAGGGCCGCGTTTCAGGGCTAGAACATCAGCTCCCAGGCGGGGTTCAGCCTGCGTCCGAGAATGGAACTGTCTTCTGATGGGGAGGGGGGGGGTGGTTTGTCACTGTCTGTCACGCAATTAACCGGCGAGCACGCACGCGCGCCGTTTTCACCGCGTACACGAGGGGGATTGGGCGTCCGATAATTGAACCCTTTGCTGGTGGAGGTTTAAATGTCCCCGCAGCTGCTCTCTCTCTCTCGCTCTCTCTGTTTTCAGCAAATGGTTATGGAAGGCAGAGGCGTCACAACGGGGCGGGCAAACTAGGCAATGGCGTAGGGGCCCCGAGCTAGAAGGGGGGCCCCCAAAGACGGCTGTTTACATTGGTCCACAGCCACGACAGCCTGAAAGCCCCTTCAATGACTTGCCATGAGGGGGCACTGCAATGACACGTTCAGGAACCCCCTTCCAGGGGGCCCCTTGGTACTTGCGCGCTGTCAAAAGCTTTTTTTTTTTGCCTGGGGCCCCCAGCGGGTCTTGAAACGTCCCTGATGGAAGACTATTGTGGACATGCGAATTTTTATTATTAAGAACATTTCTAGATATTTTTATTTTATTCAGACGAAATTGAACACAAACAATGTGTTTAACATATGCAAAAAAGAACGAATAAATAAAGCATCTACATGTTTGTTAAATATATGTTAGCATTCAATTCCTAAACAAACTTAAGCCTGCATTTGTTTTTTAATATTTTTTTTTCTTCGATGTCACGTCAAATTAATGAATTCGTTGACACATTAAATTCATAAAAAATCGTAAAAAAAAACTTCCACTCTTCTATACTCTTGCATGCTGGGACACGCCCGCGGCGTGCACTGGGTGAGACACAGTCATCCATGTGGGACAAACACAACCAAAACATCATTCCTCCTGTGGTGCATTCACTGTCCCAGCGCAGCCTCGGTTTTTAGAGTAAACGGGAGTTCGTGACCAGGACGTCCGTGAAACATTTTCACGTTTCCTGTTGGTTATATGACGACAGCTTGTGTGGCGGTGACCTTTGACCTCAGTACCGTTCACTGTCAGCCGCGCGTGCGTGTTTCTGGAGCAGAACCTGGAAACTACTAAAAATACAATTTTGTGAAAATCTGAACATTGTTCAAAATTTGGAATATGTCCTGTGGTTTTTTGGTTTTAAGGCCGCTGTGAAATGAAATTTGCACAAACGTGATTGGATGACGTTTTATTTTGAATACATTTTACGGGAAAATTGGGCAGATTATTTTGATGTTTGTGCTGTTTGTTTGTGAAGCGCATTTAGAGTTGTGCGTCGATGCTGCTGCTCACTAAATTTAGCCTCCAGATATTTAAACCTCCTGCAGGAGTTTCTCCTTTCAGATCCGCCATGACGTTCACTGTGGAGAGGAGGAGCAGGAGGTGCCGCTGTCACTGAGGAGGCTTTAAACGCCACTCGTGTAGAATTATGAAGAGCGATTTGATATTTGAGGGTTTTATAAATGTGATGATGATATTTGGGCCAATTTTTTTTTTTCTGCTTTTTTCAGAAACGCATGAACAAAGATTTTGCTCACCGAGACAAAGTGACATAATTTTTAAGTTTAAACTGCTTTTATTCTCATAAATAGGCCTTTGAACAAAAGAACATCTAAATATATCCAAGTTTTGATAAATATGAGTCAAATGTCTCAAAAATACAGAAAAGTATTTTTATATCTACACAAAATATAGGGTTTGGTTCGGTTTGTTGGGCGTAGCTTTTTTTTTTTTATCAGAGAAAGTTTGTGTCTTTGCTCTGATGATACAACACTACACAGGACTCTTACATAGACAAACATGTGCCCCCCCCCCCCCCCCCCCCCCCCACAGTGAAACACAGAGCCCACACAGTGAAACACAGAGCCCCTCAGTACCAGTTCCACCACAGCTCTGATTGGTGAACTCATCCTCGCCCAGTGATGTCAGCTCCTATGAACTCATCGGGGACGAGGGGATTTCTTCTAACTGGGCTCCAACTATCTGCTGAAGTGACACGGCAGAAATCCAACTTCCTCCTCTTGTATAAAACGGGTTTTATAAATCAACACAAAACCAAACTTTTCATTATTCTGGTCGTCAGTTTGTTATAGTTATGATGGACTGGGTAGGAAGAACCAGGAAGTGGTAGAGGGGTAAAACCACAGGGGGGCGCTAATACGGCGTTAACAAGGACATTTAACAGAAGAAGAATTATTTTCTGTTCTTCTCTCATCACACCTCCGACGTGTGCGTCGATGTAGTGACGAAATCGGGTGCTTTTCTCTGGGCTTTCCAATGTGTGTGTGTGTGTGTGTGTGTGCGCGCGGTTTCCAGTGTTGCACATGGAAAAGGGGAAGTGAGCGTGCTGAAATAATTTGTGTTCCGTCGTGTTGGTCGACTCGTTTGTGTGAAAGATGAAGTGAACCAACGAACCGTCAAAGATCTCCTCCATCACCTCTTCAGAGCTGTGTGAGTAACACTCGTGTGTGTGTGTGTGTGTGTGTGGTTAGAATCATTTCTACGCACGGTGGTGCGTCCCGTGTCGTCGCGCGTCTCGTGATGTCGTGTCGGGACTTTCTTGGATAAAAAATCCTCCCGTCAGATTCCATCTGAGTGTCCAACCGGCGTTGTGCTCGTGATCAGATTCACAGCTCGAGTCGTGACGCTGTGTCATCGAACATGTGTGCCACCAGGAAGTCATCGATGAACAGGAAGCTGGCAGCGGGCGCGCTTCCTGTTGGCTGGCTGACCTTTGACCCGTTGGTGCTTCCTCTCGTCCAACTCTCACTTTCAGCGTGTGATGGCAGAAGCCAAGGGAATGTTTATCCATCGGGAACATCTGCCTAACACGTTTTACCTTTCGGACAAAATGTGGCTTCAACGTTGGATTAAAAAAAGATCGATTCGATTCAAGAAACACTTGAATCAAGTTTTGACAGAAAACCGGGTGTTCCAGTTTTTCAGTTTTCTCCTTTGATTTGTTCGTCGCATCGCGGATTATTTGGCCTGTGAAGAGCTGCGGGGATTTACCCATAATGCCGCAGCGCAGGCCCTCCCAGTTAAAACCCTCAGCTCATGGATCAATTTTCATTCAATTCTGAGTTTCTCACGTTTCCTCATGAAAATCGGAGTCTTGGAGGAAGAATGTGAACTTTTTCTGGCTCCATGTCCCAGCTCTTTACTTTCTATCAGGTCACAGGACAGAGGGTGAGAGAGGGCGAGGGACAGTTACGTAAGAGAGCAGCACGTGCACACGCACACACACATTGTCAAAGGGCACTTTTAGTTACTTCAAATATTCATTTCCTGGAGGCTCTGACCCAGAAAACAGATTTTTCTCCGTTGGTGGGCACAAACGCATTATTTTTCAGTTTCAGGAACACGCGCCCACACACAACCTGGTACATGTCTATAATCATATATTGATCGCCACAGTGACCGGAGTCTTTCCTTCGTCGAGAATCAAAAGATGGAACGATGAGGATTGTGGCGCAGCTCTGTGATTGGCTGATGAGACCCAGCTCTTAGTTATAGTGTGTGTGTGTGCGCGCGCAGTATTAATATGAAGATATTCTAAAAGAAATGTTTATCGTGCAGATTGAGATGTGATAATAGTTATGAATGATAAATCATCAAAAGAATAAATGTTCCCTGGCCTGATCTCACACATCGATTGATGAGTCGACTGAGAAGGAAATTATTAATATTTATTTGTTTATAATGTGAGGGCTGGATGTGATATTGAAAATGGCTGTGATTTAAAACGGATGTCTCTCCTCTTCTCTCTGCAGCGGAGGACAGACGGGCGTCATGACAGAGGACAAATGTCCCCAGCTGGTGGACTACTTTGTGGTGGCAGGACTGGACCCCGCGGGGCCCTGGAGGCCCCTGGATGAGGAGGGGAAGACGAGCTGCTCCTCCCCCTCCTCCGCCGCCTCCTCGTCTCCGTCAGGCCGGGGGGCGGAGCCTGTCACCGACCTGGCAGTCATCGCCAAGGGTCTGGGAGAGGAAGTGCCGGAGGGGTTCACCTGCATCGAGAGGACGCTGGGGGGCCACTCGGCCGAGCTGAGCGCCGGGCTCCTCAACAACCCTCACCTGTACCTGTGCTACCGGAGGGGGCGGGACAAACCGCCCGTCCTGGACCTGGGGTGAGACCCACAATCCTCTTTGCTCCATCTACAGTCCTACGCTGGGACCTTTCTGTCCCAACCCACCAGACCCCATTGGTAATAACGGGCATTTTGAGTTGCAGTTCTTCTGCCGCCTCCGCCAGTTGGTTTGTCATTATTATTATTATTATTATTATTATTATTATTATTATTTTATTATTATTATTATTATTATTATTATTATAGTCTTCATGTATTTATTGTTATTATTAGTTATTAAATTTTTTAATGTATTTATTATTATCATTATTTTTATTATTATTATTTGTATTTATTATTATTATTATTATTATTATTATTATTATTATTTTATTATTTGCCTCAAAGGAGTGCCTTTTACCAGGGAGATAATCTCAGGAGAGACGTGAGCAATGGATCCGTGTCCCGGGACGGTCACCGTGGAGACGGCAGGAGAACAGAAGCTCTGATTTTATGGAGTCTGGTGGAGTTATTTTGACATGAGCAGGGATGCTTATTGTTTGGATTTTTTTATTATTGGTGCAGGTATCAATGCTCTTTTCTATTCATTTTATAATTTTCAAATAAGAACCAATCCGCAGAAGGATCATTGAGTCCAGAGTCAAGAGGGTCTGGTTCGAGATCGGTTGTTCACGGATTACGTAATGCAGCGGTGGGCCGCGGGCCGTGTCGAGTCTATTGTGTGTTTCGCGTTGAGCGCTTTCATTACGCTGGATGACGCGAGATAACCAGCCGAAACCTCCTCGCTCATCAGATCTCATCAGTTTCATCTTTGAAACATCTCAACACAACCCGTGTGTGTGTGGCAATATTTGGGATTGTTATGATTATGCACTTTTTGGCCCCAGAAAAATAAAAAGCCATTTTTCAGTCAACCACATGATGCTGGTGAGGTGAGCGGGCCTTCAAAGTAAAACAAAGGAACCTAACCGACTGATGTTGGTTTGGGGACCCAGTGTGCAGTTCCGAAAACAAAGCAGACCCAGCATAGGATCAAATCTTCAGAGTCGGTCTCGCAGGGCCCCCGCCGGTTCTCCCCTCCACCCTGATTGTCGTTTTTGCTTCCCGTCTCCTCAGGGTTCTCTACGAGGGGAAGGAACCGGTGAAGCAGGGCTGGTACGTCATCGAGACCACGCCCTACAGCCGCTCGGCCAGCCTGAGCGCCGGCGGCGCCCCCACCGCGCACCGCGTGTTCCTGACGTACCGCCGGGCTCCGGACTCGCAGGGCCTGCACATGCTGGGCGTCACCGACATCGCGCTGCTGCTGCCCAGCAAGGGCGAGGTCGCCCCGCACACCTTCAGCCGCGTGGACAAGAACCTCAACACCGGCATGGTCTGTCCCCAACCTTCACCGATGGGATTGGTTTGGACTTTGCGGTTTCATGGTCGTTGTGTGTTGTGTGTCTGCAGTGGGGTCCCGCGCTGTACGTGTGCTACAAGAGAGCCGTGGCCAAAGCCAACGCGTTGCTGTACGAAGCCAGTGAGTATCTGCCGTTGGACCCCAAATGCTCGTGGTGTGCGTCGAAAGGTCCAATATTTGAAGAATTTGTCCCCTCCCCCCTTCCCCAACTCTAACTCGCTCATTTGTTTGGCGGATGACGTCAAATGCTGACTCGGAGTCTGACCGCAGGTCTGATCAGCCGGTACCCGGAGGAGGACCTGGAGGCCTTTCCTCTGCCGGAGTCGGTGCCGGTCTTCTGTCTGCCCATGGGCGTCACCGTGGAGAGCTGGCCCCTGAACACCAAGTACCAGCTGCCCGTCTTCTCCACCTTCGTCCTCACGTCGGCCTCCGGGGACAAGGTGGGCGGTGCCACCGCGCGCACACAATATGTGCGCCCATAGAGGACGATGCGGTGAAAATAAGGCCTTGAAATTAGTTTTTGACTTCCAAGCAACCGGCCGTCTCCTGAGGTCCTGAATGCTTCTTGCTAGCGCGTCACGCGGATTTATATTTGGCTCCTCCGGTGTGATTTTGACCTGCAGGTTTACGGCGCGGCCATCCAGTTCTACGAGTCCTTCCCCAGGACGCTGCTGTCGGAGCGGCAGAGCGTGCGGCTGGGCCTCCTCAGCGTGGTGGACCGCCGGCCCATCGGCGGCCGCAGCCTGCAGGCCAAGAAGAGCATCTGCGTCCTGTCCCACTGGCCCTTCTTCAACGTCTTCCAGAAGTTCCTCACCTTCATCTACAGATACTCCATCTCCGGACCCCACGTCCTGCCCCTGGAAAAGTCAGTGGTCACGCGGTTCCACTGGATTTGATGCCTTTACTGTGAAATATTCCGCACCTTCCCTGAACACTCTCTCTCTCTCTCGCTCTCTCTCTGTCATCCCCCTTCCCTCTCTCTCTCTCTCTCTTCCTTCTCTCTCTCTCTCTCTCTCTCTCTCTCTCTTCCTTCTCTCTCTCTCTCGCTCGCCCCTGCTCTCTCTCTTTCTCTCTCTTTCTCTCTCTCTCTCGCCCCTTCTCTCTCTCTCTGTCATCCCCTTCCCCTCTCTCTCTCTCTCACCCCTTCTCTCTCTCTCTCTCTGTCATCCCCCTTCTCTCTCTCTCTCTCTCTCTCTCTCTTCCTTCTCTCTCTCTCTCGCTCGCCCCTGCTCTCTCTCTTTCTCTCTCTTTCTCTCTCTCTCTCGCCCCTTCTCTCTCTCTCTGTCATCCCCTTCCCCTCTCTCTCTCTCTCACCCCTCTCTCTCTCTCTCTCTCTCTCTCTCTCTCTCGCCCCCTTCCCTCTCTCTCCCTCTCTCTCTCTCCCCGCAGACACATCTCCAGCTTCATGCACAACGTGCCGTTCCCTTCGCCCCAGCGGCCTCGCATCCTCGTCCAGGTACAGAGCCGCGCAGGAAGTGACATCACATCCTCCCCCACCGGGGTCCCTTAATTCCATATGTTCTATTTTGACAGGATGTGTGTGCGGCCGTGGCCTCAGGCAGAGCTGGGTAACCGATCGGAGGCTATTTATTGATCGCTTTCCAATCAGTTTGAGTGCAGATAATTATTGATTGTCCAATAGATGATAATTGGCTGGTGATGGATGATTTCAGGTGGAGGGAGCCATTTAGGCGTGTGTTTTAATAGTGCACATACATGAAAATGGTCATACATGAGCAACGCAAACTGGAATGTTTTGGTTTTCCAACATGTATGTTGTGTGACCTTAAAGATAACACGCGTGTGCGTGTGCGTTTCAGCTCTCCCCCTATGACAACCTGCTGCTGTGCCAGCCCGTCTCCTCTCCGCTCCCCCTCAGGTCAGTTCATCGGCCAAACTTTTGTTCCCTCACTTCCTGTTTAAGAAAAATAGAAAAACCTTTTCCTAGAAAGGTTTCACTTCTCCAAATTGAACACAAATTCAATTCAGCTATCGAGAGCGAAACCTGTGTAACCTGTGTGTGTGTGTGTGTGTGTGTGTGTGTGTGTGTGCGCGCGTGTGCGTGCGTGGGGTGCGTGCGTGTGTGCGTGCGTGTGTGCGTGCGTGTGTGTGTGCGCGTGCGTGCGTGTGGGTGTGTGCGTGCGTGTGCGTGTGTGTGCGTGTGTGTGTGTGCGTGTGCGTGCGCGTGTGTGCGTGCGCGTGCGCTTCCGCTGCTGTGTGGCCGCGCCACAGCGGGGCCAGCTTCCTGAAGCTGCTGCAGAACCTGGGTCCAGACCACGTCTGCACGCTGCTGCTGGCCGTGCTGACGGAACACAAACTGCTGCTCCACTCGCTGCGGGCCGACGTCCTGACCTCCGTCAGCGAGGCGCTGGTGTCGGTGGGGCGTCCCGCGCGTACATTGAGAAACAGCCGAGCGTGTGTGTGCGTGTGGCGGTGTGTGACGGCGTGTGTCCCTGTGATCCAGATGAGTTTCCCTCTGCGCTGGCTGTGCCCGTACATCCCTCTGTGTCCGCTGCAAATGGCCGACGTGCTGCTGGCGCCCATGCCCTTCATCGTGGGCGTCCACTCCAGCTACTTTGACCTGTACGACCCCCCCGCCGACGTGGTGTGTGTGGACCTGGACACCAACACCATCTTCCAGTGAGTGTGTGTGTGTGACCTCGCGTGGGGAATAGTTGGGAAAACAAACGGGTGAAACCATGTTCCGCGTGTTCTCAGGTCGGACGACAAGAAGCCGTTGTCGTGGCGATCGTTGCCAAGGAAACACGGCAAGACGCTGTTCAACACGCTCACCGTCCTCCACAAGACCCTGGAGAAGAGTGAGTGTTCCACACACGCGTGCAGTTTTTGGAAAGTTTGGAAAAAAAACGTTTCAAGCTATTGGAAAGAGGACTGAAACTTGTTTTTTGGAATAACATCACAAAAAATATCGAATAATAATAATAAAACCAAAAAATGCCGCGATTCCAAATCCGCTTGTCGTCCTTGTTCAGTCTGCACTCCGGGGCAGGAGGAGGCCACGCTGGAGTTCCTGCTGACCGACTACGACCAGATCTACCGGCGGCAGAAGCAGCTGGAGCTGGAGATCCAGGAAGTCTTCCTGCGCTTCATGAGCTGCCTCCTGCGCGGCTACCGCTCCTTCCTGCTGCCCATCACCGAGGCGCCGTCCGACACCACCACCGACTGCAGTTCGCTCTTCAACCTGCAGGGTGAGGACCGCGCACTGGCGCCCGCTCTCTCTCTGCTGGTCTTGGTTGCCAACCGCCGTCTGCCTGTCCCGCTGCAGGTTTCCTGAAGTCCCGGGACCGGACGCAGCAGAAGTTCTACAGCCAGCTGACCAGGACTCAGATGTTCACCCAGTTCGTGGAGGAGTGCTCCTTCGTCAGCGACCGCCACGCCTGCCTGGAGTTCTTCGACGAGTGCGTCCAAAAGGTCCGCCTGTCCCGCCCTGAACTTGATCCTGGGCCTTTTTTAGCTCTGTCTCAAGTACAACTTATAAATGACGGATGTGTAGATCAGCCTATACTTCTCTTCTTCAAATCAGCTTGAATTCCTACTCGTGCAAAAATCCAATGGATGATTATTGACCAATGGGATTCTTTTCTGATGACGACCAATGGTTTTCCAGGCGGACGTGGAGAAGCCGGAGGAGGTGAGGCTGATCGATCTGGACGAGACTTACAGCGGAGAACACACGGTGTTCATCATGCCGCCCGAGGAACCGCAGGAGGCCGACGGCTCCGAGTGCCCCGCCCTCTACAGGTGAAGCTCCGCCCCCCACTCGTCCGTTGTCAAATGTGCCGTTGCAGGATGTTGACGCGTCGCCTCGTGTCATGTGCAGTTATGAAACCTTCCCCGCGCTGAGGCCGGAGCTCTTCGACCAGCCGCAGGACCAGCTCCGCCTCCCGGCCCGAGGCAGCGCCCCCAGTAGCCCCGCCCCCCGACGCACCAAACAGGTACGGCCGCGTTCAGGACCTCCGAGGGGGCTTCGTGTCGTCTCTGCCTCATTTCGTTTGAGTCAGCGTCCATATTTCACAGATCATTTCCATATTTAACGGCCCCCGACTCTCTTTTCCGCTCAGGAGATCAAGTTGGCCCAGAAGCGAGCTCACAAATACTCCTCGGTGCCGGACATGTGGTCCAAGTGCCTGCTGGGCCACTGCTACGGCCTCTGGTTCATCTACCTGCCCACCTTCGTGCGGGCCGAGAGCGCCAAGGTGCGCGCCCTGCACACGGCCTACGACGTCCTCAAACACATGGAGAACCGCAAGGTGGTGCTGCCGGACGAGGTGAGTCTGCCGCTAAGGTCAAAGGTCACCCGTCCCAGAGAGCGTGAATGACTGTGTGTGTTTCAGGTGTGTTACCGGATCCTGATGCAGTTGTGCGGTCAGTACGGTCAGCCGGTGCTCGCTGTTCGAGTCCTGCTGGAGATGAAGAAGGCGGGAATCACACCCAACACCATCACATACGGATACTACAACAAGGTGGACGCGCGCTCGCTCGCACGCACGCACGCACGCAGAGACTGTGATTGGTTTATTCAGATGTCCTCTGTCCTCAGGCGGTGCTGGAGAGCAAGTGGCCGTCCACCAATCAGGGCGGGCGTCTCCGCTGGGCCAAGCTGAGGAACGTCCTGCTGGCCGTGGCCCAGTTCAGGCAGCCAATCAGACGGCGGCACAAGAGCGGCTCGCTGGGCTCACGAGCAGGTCTGAAATGACTTCAATCTTTCTGCCGTCATGGCGGAGACTGTCAATTGAGGTTTTTCTTTTTTTTATGGTCAGAAACGTTGTTGGCCCCCGACCAGAGGCTCCGCCCCCACTCCACACTGATTCGCCAGTCCAGTTGGAGCGGCCTGTCTGAGAGCTCCAGTCACGAGTCGCTGAGCGGCTCGCTGGTGAAGAGCAACAGTCTGAACAGCATGAGGACGCCCAGCGACAGTAAGACCACAAAAGTGCCACTGAACTGGTTTCCCATGGTTCACTCTGTTTCTCTTTTATATTCTGTATTAGCTGAATCAGCTTCTCTTCCATCGTCACTTCATTTTTTTTTCTTCCCTCGGATAACATGTTGATGATCAGGGCTTTTTCCCGTTTCTGGCTGTAGAACAGGAAGTCCTCACTGGACAGGAAGTACAGGTGTCCTCAGCAGGGCTGTACTTCCTGTCCCATTAGAAATGAACGGTGGACACTTCCTGGAGATTGACCTGTGACCTCTGTCTCCCTCAGAGGTCAAACTCTGTCACAAGGCCGCGCTCGGTGACGGCGACGCCGTCTCCGGTAAGCCGCCCCTGGTCCCGCCTCCTGGGCCGCCCGCCGCCGGCGTCCTGGTGCGGCGCAGCGAGGTGTGTCTCTCCAACTTTTACCGAGAGTGTGCCGAGTCTGAGCCGGACTGCAGCTGTCAGCCTGCCGACAGAGACGGCAGGTGAGCGCTCTATGATCCGCCTGTGGTTTGTTGCCTCAGTATTGTGCGTTGGGTTCATTTTGAAACGTTGGACTTTTCTTTTTTTGTCATTTATAGTATGATAAATAGGTGTGTAGCTGCAGTATTTGTAGTTTTTAAAACTACAAAAGAAGCAGCGACACAGAGACACTGGCACTGTGAAGGCGGGACTTGCACCCTCCCTCCTGCGTGCTCCGCCCCCTCTGAGGTTTATTGGACGTTTTCAATGTGTGGAAACAGACTTGTTTCTGGAGATGTATTCTGGAATGTCAGGATATTCTCAGGAAGTGATGCCACCACGTCTGTGTGCGGTTGACTCCGTCATCGTCTCTCTGGCGCCCTCTGGGGGGAGCACAGTGAATTTAAACCGGCACTGCCCATCAGGGTGACAATCTGCGCACATGATTGATCTTCTTCTGACCTTTGACCTCCAGGCCCCTGGGAGGCCGTGACTCTGTCAGCAGAAACAAGGCCGTCGATGAGAACTACAACAACGTCTCCTCCCCCAACCGAGGCCTGGCAGGGAAACTCCAGCAGCTCCTCACCCCGACCAGACACCGAGTGTCGGGGAGACGCGCCGCCAGCGTGGACGACCGGAGGCCGGGAGGGGGAGGGGGGATTGGACGACGTGTGTCTGAGCAGAGACAGTCCAGGAAAGCCCAGGTGGCCGAAACTCTGCTGAAGGCCAAAGACAGACTGGTCAACGCCACCTCAGAGGTGTGTTTGTGTGCGTGCGCCCATTGGATTTGGAAATCCTCATTTTGAAATGTCTGATAAATCCGTCCCCTCTCAGAGTTCATTGTCTGTAGGAAGTGACCTCGACCTGACGGACACGCCCACTCCAGCGTTCCCTCTGCGAAGGTCCTGGGACGCCAACCAGGAGGTGGCCGGGCCGGAGGTGGGTCTTCGCCGTGTCTCTGTCCACTGTGCGTGTGTGTGTGTCCAGATGTTGACGTCCAGCTGTGCTCCCTCTCTCCGTCCAGGTGCTGATGTCCAGCTGCTCTCTGTGTCGCAGCTGTGACTTGTTGGTTTATGACGAGGAGATCATGGCCGGCTGGACGTCGGACGACTCCAACCTGAACTCCTCGTGCCCGTTCTGCGGCACCTCCTTCGTCCCGTTCCTGAACGCTGAGATCTGCGACCTCGCCGGCAGGTGCGCCTTTTTAGGGACACGCCCCCTTTTGGGACACACCCTGTGCAGTGCTCGTCCGTTTCAAGAAGAAAAACCCTCCTGTTTGTCCACAGTGCGGAGCGCGGTACGTGGAACGCGGAGGAGGAGCCTGAGGGTGCGGCGAGGCCCCCCGGTGGTCACGAGACCTCAACGCGGCAACCGTGTAACGGCGTGAGCGAAGACTCCGGCTCCGAGAGCAGCAGCTACTCGGAGAACAGCCGGAGCACCACGGTAACGCTCGTGGCTCCGCCCCCTCAGCTTCCCGTCCCTCCCCTTTCCCGGTCTGACGGTGTCTCCACTTTGCAGGGCTCGTCGGTGGGCGGGGCTCCCCAGGTGACGGTGGCGTACCTGAGCCCTCTGGTCCTGAGGAAGGAGCTGGAGAGTCTCCTGGAGAACGAGGGCGAGGCGGTCCTGGCGCAGCCTCAGCTCCTGGAGAGCCACTCCATCATCTTCTGGAACCTGGTGTGGTACTTCCAGCGCCTGGGCCTCCCGGGGAACCTGCTGCAGCTGGTCGCCGCCTCGCCGCTGCTCAGCAGCATCACACAGGTGCACCACCTACAGCTGATTTTACTCTGGTATGTTTAATATTCAAAAATGGTGGATATTATAGTGCCTCGTGTGTGTTTTCCAGTCGGAGGGCTCATCGGTGAGGGTGAGGCTGCTGTGGGACACCCTGTCCCCCGACACGGACCACTGGCCCCCCCTCTACATCCTCTGGAGGATCCACAGTAAGATTCCTATTGATGTACAATGTATATATCATTGGTGCTCTGCTCTGCTCTCTCTCTCTCTCTCTCTCTCTCTCGCTCTCTCTCTCGCTCTCTCTCTCGCTCTCTCTCTCGCTCTCTCTCTCTCTCTCTCTCTCCTCTCTCTCCCCCCCCCCCCCCCTTCTTGAGGAGGAGGAGCCCTATTAACATGATCTTGATTGCCCGGTGACAGGAAACCAGCGCTGTGTTTTAAAGACACGTTATCGTCATCCTATTTGGTCTCCGTCCTCCAGGTGGCGTCCCGATGAGAAGCTACAGCTGGCGGAGACATAACCACCCGTTCACCTTGTCCTTCCTGGAGGAGGTGCTGCGCTGGGTGGGCATGAACGAGGTGCACAAGGCCATCACGCTCTTCCTGGACACGCTGGCCAAACAGCCGGGCTCCCCCAGGACCCAGAGGTGATCACATTATGGTCTCCATAAGTCCACACAGTTTGTGCACAATCGGCAGAATCCGTCAACGTGTGTAATGTGATTGTGTCGATTTGATTGACAGGAGCTTGTACAGAGAGTTTCTCTTCCTCACACTGGCAGCTATGGGCAAAGATCACGTGGGTAAGAGAATTGAACGGGGCGGAATCGATTTATCGTATAGATCAATCTGACAGGTCCAGTGGGAGGGGCTAATCTTGTTTTAATATTTCACTGCTTTTATGCAGCTATTAAGTTTTAATTGTCTGTGTTTTTCATGTGTGCGTTTTATCCTCCAAAGTGCCATTCCAAAATAAAATGTATTTATATTATTATTAATAATCGGTCCAAACATGACAACGCACGATCACGACCGTGTCTGTCTCTCTGCAGCGGCGTTCGACAAGAAGTACAAGGTGGCGTACTCTCGGCTCAGCGGCACCCTGGGTCGCGACGAGCTGCGTCTGAGGCGAGCTCAGCCTCTCGGCCCCAAGGCCGTGGACTGCAGACGCAGCTTCCACCCGCCCCTGGAATGCTGAGGGACACGCCCACCTGGCGCCGGACGCCCCCAACCTCCGTGGCCTGCGCACGTTTCTAAACGACACAAACGGACAGCAGGAGCTGGGAATCCTCCAGAGGAAGATTTGATGTGGTCGGTTCGATGCAGATGAACGCACGGCGTTTTATGAGGGGAAAAAAAAGACTGAGAAAGGATGAAAGGCTAGCTGTCAAACGCCAGAGAAGAAGGAGGACGTGGTCCCCTGGTCTGTGAGGAGGTTCAGGAGCTGTCTGGAATCTTCCGTTGGACGTCGTTCATCTTGATCGGCATTTCTCTTAGCTCCGCCCACTTTTCACTGAGCCCGTTCACAGCAAGTCCGGCGTGCGCGTGTGCGCGTGTGCTCGTGGCTGTGTGTGTGTGTGTGTGTGAACGTTTCCGTCCTCCGGGTCCGTCTGGTCCTCCTCGAGGGTCTCCAGGAGGACTTCATCGGCTGGAGATGTGTAAAAATCCAGTCTCATGTTCCCAGCGTGATTATTACCACGATTAAGACGTCACATTATTGCATGAACTGCTGTAATAATGTAAAGTCTGTACAGTGACAAAATGTAGATAAAGTTATTTAAAACTGAACTAAAGCCAGAGTTTGTGCAATAATGTGATTTTTAGCTTCAAGATGTTTTCAGCTGCTTCACAGAGAGAAGGTTTGTTTTCTTTTCCTCTCAGAGATTTAAAGGGAAGATGTTCAGGAAAAAAAAATCGAGATGTTATTTTAACTTTATTTTTTTCATTTTAAATGAAAACCAACAAACAAAATCAATAATTAGACAAGAAACAAGAAGAATAATGTCATAATTAAAACAGTCGTTTTTTTTCTTGTCATCTCAAACCGTCCCGGCTCAGAGAGAGACGGATCTCTTGTTCAGTTTTAGCTCAGTTTCTCACCAGGACAGAGTGAGACTAGAAACGGCCGCAGGTTCGAGTCCCGCCGGAGCCTCGAAACTCATTGGACATGAACATGTGGACTCTGTGTTTGTGTTGGACTGAACCAGATAATTTTGTGTTTGCTGTTGTAATTTATGAATTTATTTGTTTTTGTAAGAAAACACGGAAATAAAAGACGAGCTTTGTCTTCCGTTAAAAAAAAATAAAAAAAAATATTGTTTTATTTAATCTTCCCTTTCATCATCCTCACGGAAATTTGCCTTCAAAATTGAAACCGAATAACCCAATTTATAATTTTAAATGTTTCCGGAGCTCTGCCCAGCATAAACTCTACACAAACTTTGATTGACTTGTTAAACTGACTTGAAAATCTGATCACCTTTACATCCTTATAATGTTTATCCGTTATTATGTTTTTTGATTTTGAACGTTTGATTTTTGTATGTGTTCAAGTTAAAAAATCTAGTTGAAAATCATGTTTTTTTTTCCCCTAATTGGTATTTTATTGCGAAAGCCATGGCCGGATGTTGCGTGTATAACTGTCGCTGACTTAGCGATTATTATTCACACAATCTCATCATCATCGGATCAAACCGACCAGGACCGAGTCTGAGACCAAGACCGGAACCCGCTGAGGACACCCGGGACCCGGGTCAGGTGAGTTGAATCCACGTGTTTGTTGTAATTGAGTATCATTTAGTGTCTGTCATTGTGAATGTGCCTAAAATAAAAATGTGTGTTTTATTTCCTGTCCACCAGCGGACGCGTCATCACGCTGCGCCCCTCGCACCAAACTCCGTTTAAAAAAACGGACATTTACCGTTTGCTCCAGGAACGGATGCTTTAAAGGTTCCTGAGAGGTTTAATGTCAACAGTCGTAATTTAATATTTGGATTATTTTAATATTTTGACATGTTATATTTTTTATTCATTTTTCCGTCCTTTTCTTTCCTGAACGCGATTTCAACCAGATTAAATGAGCAGAATTGGCTCACAGGGCCAATGTTCCCCGGAGGGGAGCTTTACCAAAAGGTTGGTAGTTTCAGCTCGGGACGTTTCATTTAGTACAATACATGTATGCCGTTTATAAAAACGCTTCATGCAGATAAAGAAACTGTTTAAATGAATATGTCATCATTTATGATTTTTGATTTATAGCTGTTGAAACTTTAAATGGATTTAACCTTTAACGCAGTTTGGTGTGACGGTTCTGTGGGACACATGTCCACAGTGTGTGGCTCGTTTATTTCGCAGTTGAATGAAATGAAATGTTTATTGTCATGAACACATTTTCTGAGCGTATAAATATAAAGTTAATGTCATTTATAGAAATGTTTTCTTCCTCTTTGTATGTTTATATAAATGAATGGTAGTACTGTTGATTTAATCCATTTTTGTTAAGAGGTTTCTTTTTCTCTTTACTATGAGCCCTGCTCACACATAATGCCGTCAACGCTTTTTCACACAACTGTTTAATATTAATCTGTGTCATTTTCTTTGATTATGTCAAACATAAGTTGTGTGTTTGTGTTTCAGGCTGCAGACACTGACTGAGCATGTGGGAGAAATCATTTCTGCTGCTGCTCGTTGTGGAAGGTGCAAACATCCACCAACACCAATAACCAACATGTTGTTTAGTCGTCCAAATGTGTACAACACAAAAGAAGCAAAATTCATCAGTTCACATTAGCTTTAATAAAATGATTTAAATCATCAATTGAAGTACATGGAAAAGACATTTGAATTCAAAATAATCCAACTTCACAGTAAGCTCTTCACAGACCACTGAGGGCGCTGTCCTCTGCTCTTGTTTCCTGTTGCAGCTGTAGTGGCGTCTCAGTGCTGGCAGGGGGCGACCTTCTCCGGTGCAGTGCTGTCCCCGCCGGTGGACAGCAGCGGAATTCTTCGGATTCCTGGCGTGTCGTCGTTGGCGGCGTGCGTGGCGGCGTGCTGCGACCTTCCGGATTACGATGTGGCCTGGTTGTTGGAGGGCCGCTGCTACACCCTGAGCTGCCAGCAGGTGGAGACCTGCCGGCCCCGAGAGAGACCCGGAGCCGACTCGCACCTGGCATTCCTGCGGAGAGCGTCCCCTCAGACTCTTGTGCTTCAGTCTCTGTTGAGGGGGGAGCCGTACGCAGGACGCTGGAGTTCAAGGTCCTCCGAGGCCCCGGGGGACCTGGAGGCTCTGAAGGATCTGGCTCTCTTTGACGGGTCCCAGCAGTCCCAGCAGGACTCGTCCGATCCCGGGACGGTGGGAGTGGAGTATTCACACGGGAAGACGGGAGGTGGTGGTTCAGAAAAGACGACCGATCTGCCGGGAGGGAAGGGAAGGGATGACTTCAACCAATCAGAGGTAGTCTATGGTCCAGACAGGAAGACGACAGAGAGCAGCACAGTCCAGATCAGACCCTCGTCCAGGAGGGGTGGAACCAGGAGGCCGACTGATCCTGAGTCTGCAGAGAAAACCGTGAGTGGAGAAATACAACCGCTTAAAACCAAAAATGTACTCAACCACTGTGACCCACCAGAATGTGGGTGTTCCACTTTTTTTTCGAATATTTCTCTCGCACCATCCTTGGTTTGTCATTTTAATCCTGTTTTTTTATTATATTCATTTTTTTTACAGATTCAAACACAAAGCAGCGTAACGCCACCACTGACTCAATCCACCACTGACTCCTCCCACCACGACCGTGTAGGGACTTCCGCTCCAGCACTCCCCACACCGGATTGGCCGAGCAGTTCGACCTCGCAGCCAGGTACGGCCGACGTCACGTTTAGCATCTGCGGGACTTTTTCAGTCAAATAAACTTCATTCATTCTAACTAAATATTCTTGTTTATCAGTTGTTGTGTTCTTTGTGTTGCTTTTCCCCAAAGACATGATGAAGATGACCCATTCAGCAGTCGCCTCCCAGACTCCGCCTCCAACCATGACCTCTGACCCCACGACATCAGCCACAGCCGCTGCTCAGTCTGGTAAAAGAAGTATTTCAACCCCAAGCTCTCTGTTCAGTGAACCCACTCAGACCGATTGTCCTTTATTCAGGCTCAGAGGTCCAGGGGTCAAACCGTGCTCCGCTGGCTGTCGTGGGTCCGGACAGGAAGTTGTTCCTCCCGCTGAGCAGCTTGTCGCTCGATGGCCGCGGAAGCACCGACGACCGCGGCGTCGCGAGCTACCGCTGGGACGTCATCAGGTGCTGTCCAGGCCGCGCGGCGTCTCCCAGTTTGACCGCGTCCATGATTCAAAGACTCACCTGTGGTCTTCTGTCCTTCCAGCGGCCCACCGGGGTTACAGCTGGAGGATGTGGACCAGGCCGTAGCCACGGTAGCGGGTCTTCGGGCGGGGCGCTACACGTTCAGGCTGACCGTCTCTGACCAGGAGGGGGCGACAGACAGCACCTTGCTGACCGTCCGGGTCCAGGAGGGTAGGCCTCTTTACAGAAACCCTAAAGAACAGAACCGTTGATCTAGTCCAGAACTGATCTAGTGTTCCTTCCTCCTCCCGCAGCCACCAGTCTTCCTCCGGTGGCGCACGCCAGCGGGAGCCATGCCCTGACGCTGCCCAACAACTCGCTGGTCCTCCGTGGCTCCATCACGGACGGGGACCAGTCCAAGGTCCAGTACCTGTGGGTCAGGGACAGCCAGAGTCCTGCTGCAGGGGTCAGTATGGATGCAGATTCCCTTCAAATCAATTATACTGGATTACGCAAAGTATTATTAAGGGGTTTGGACTAGATTATATTCGATTGTGTGTCTGCAGGACGTCCTGTACGGCTCGGAGACTCAGGCGTCCCTGTACCTGGCCAACCTGGTGGAGGGAACGTACCTCTTCCAGCTGAGGGTGAGCGACGCCCAGGGGCGCTCCAGCAGCGCCGCCGCCACGGTGGAGGTCCGACCCGGTAGGACAGGAACTCGCTCTTCTTCACACCTGTCCCAGCCCACGGGACAGCCCACGGCGCGTGACCACACCTCACCTCCTGTTTTCCCTTAGAGCCCGGCGGGGGGGAGGAGGTGGAGCTGGAACTGCTGGTGGCGGTGTCCCAGGTCAGCTCGTCTCAGAGGGACACAGTGGTGCGACAGCTCGCCGCTCTGCTGCACGTCCTGGACCGGGACGTCCAGGTCCGAGCGCTGCAGGGACACTCGCACCTCAGGTACGGGCCGACCGTCCGCCATGTTTTCCTCAGCCGCTGTTGGACTGACGGTTTGTCTGTGGCGCACAGCACGGTGCTACGCCTCTCGGTGCGGGGCCCCTCGGGGCCGCTCTCCGGCTCCTGGTTGGTGGCCGTCCTGAGGAAGCAGCTGCTCAGAGAGAAGAGCGACTACCTGCTGTTCAGAGTTCTGAGAGTGGACACCGTCTGTGAGTCGTTTCATGCAGCTCAGGTCAAAGGTCACATTCGTGAAATAGGGGTATAAATGTTGAAATTTAAATGACCCGAAGATCATTGGACACGCCCCCGACCTTTAACCTTTTCCTCCTTCAGTGTGTTTGCTGCAGTGTTCGGGTCGAGGTCAGTGCGATCCCGTCGCCAAGGAGTGCACCTGCGACCCCTTCTGGACCGAGAATCTGATTCGCCGTTACCTGGGTGACGGAGAGCGCAACTGTGGTAATGCCCACGCAGATTATGGTCATTGAACGCAGCGTGGTGCGAGTGGTTAACGTGGCTCACTCTGCTCTTCCTCAGAGTGGAGAGTCCTGTACGTCATCCTGAGCAGCTTCCTGCTGGTGGTCTTCATCCTGTCCGTCAGCTGGACCTTCATCTGCTGCTGCAAGAGGTGCACGCACGCGATATAGATACGCATATATGGTTTGGATTTTTGTTCAATGATACTAAGATACTTATTTCCTACGAATTGAAGATCATGATATTTGAACAGGACAAAATCTTTATTTTGATTGAAACTCAATTATTCAATAAATGATTTATTACACCTGTCCCCCCTGTGAGCCCTGACCCCCTGATCCTCTGTGTCCAGGAGGAGGCAAACCAAAGGGAGAAAAAAAACCAAATACACAATCCTGGACAACATGGATGAGCAGGAGAGGCTGGAGCTCAGACCCAAATTCAGTAAGTCACTTTTTTGACCAAAAAGTCAAAAAAGTCAAAAATTTCAAAACACACGAAACTCGCACAGGAGCATCGGCAGGGCCTAAAAATAGGGTAGACGCGAAAATTACGTGAAAAAAGTGAAAACGTCATAGTATAGCATGTCGTCAAAAGTTGAAGAATTTGACCAAAAAACGTCTTACTACAGCCTTATTGTAGACTTACGTTCGGTCAAAAAGTCAGAAATGTCAAAAATGTCAAAACTCTCGAAACTTGCACAGGAGCATGGGCAGGGCCTAAAAATAGGGTAGACGCGAAAATTAA
>JAFBJU010000057.1:961-32258 GCA_016785305.1 Colistium nudipinnis
CTGTCATTCCTGTACACTTTTTGAAGATTTTTCAAATTTTTCAAATTTTTGACATTTTTGGACGACATACTATATACTATGTCGTTTTTTGTCAAAATTTGGACGACATGCTATACTATGACATTTTTCACTTTTTTCCAAAAAATCCCCTCTACCATGTTTTTAAGCATGCCTATCATTCCTATACACTTTTTAAAAAATGCTGAGGTTTTGGACTTTTTTGAGTTTTTTGGACGACATGCTATACCATGACATTTTTCACTGTTTTCAAAAAAATCCCCTCTACCATGTTTTTAAGCATGCCTGACATTGCTATACACTTTTTGGAGATTTTATTTATTTTTCACTTTTTTGGCCTTTTTTGGATGACATACATTTTTTAAAATATCCGGTCATTGACATTTTTGGACAACATACTATACTATGTCGTTTTTTGTCAAATTTTGGATGACACCATATACTATGACATTTTTCACTTTTTTCAAAAAAACCCCTCTACCATTTTTTTAAGCATGCCTATCATTCCTATACACTTTTTGAACATTTTACATATTTTTGACTTTTTTGATTTTTTTTTGACTTTTTTGATTTTTTTGATTTTTTTGACTTTTTTGACTTTTTTGACTATTTTGGACGACATGCTATACTATGACATTTTTCACTTTTTTCAAAAAAATTTACCTCTACCATTTTTTTAAGCATGCCTATCATTCCTTTACACTTTTTGAAGATTTTCCAAATTTTTCAAATTTTTGGACGACATACTATACTATGTCGTTTTTTGTCAAATTTTGGACGAAATGCTATACTATGACATTTTTCACTTTTTTCCAAAAAATCCCCTCTCCCATGTTTTTAAGCATGCCTATCATTCCTATACACTTTTTGAAAATTTTTCAATTTTTTGACTTTTTTGATTTTTTTGATTTTTTTGATTTTTTTGACTTTTTTCGGACCACATGCTATACTATGACATTTTTCACTTTTTTCCAAAAAAACTCCTCTACCATTTTTTTAAGCATGCCTATCATTCCTATACACTTTTTGAACATTTTACATTTTTCAAATTTTTGACATTTTTGGACGACATACTATATACTATGTCGTTTTTTGTCAAATTTTGGACGACATGCTATACTATGACATTTTTCACTTTTTTCCAAAAAATCCCCTCTACCATGTTTTTAAGCATGCCTGTCATTCCTGTACACTTTTTGAAGATTTTTCAAATTTTTCAAATTTTTGACATTTTTGGACGACATACTATATACTATGTCGTTTTTTGTCAAATTTTGGACGACATGCTATACTATGACATTTTTCACTTTTTTCCAAAAAATCCCCTCTACCATGTTTTTAAGCATGCCTGTCATTCCTATACACTTTTTAAAAAATGCTGAGGTTTTGGACTTTTTTGAGTTTTTTGGACAACATGCTATACCATGACATTTTTCACTGTTTTCAAAAAAATCCCCTCTACCATGTTTTTAAGCATGCCTGACATTGCTATACACTTTTTGGAGATTTTATTTATTTTTCACTCTTTTGGCCTTTTTTGGATGACATACATTTTTTTAAATATCCGGTCATGAAGCACACAGGGAATTTTCAGAAAAAGTTTCAAAACATGTCTTGTTTATTTTCTAAAGCACACATCCAGTATCTAGATGAATCATTAAAAGAATTTCAATACACTGAGTAATAGAGCAACTATCAGCAGGCATGTCTAATGAACTTTCCACTGCCCTGAGGCCAGAAGGCCACAGGTCGAACACGTCTGTCAGGGACAACACAGAGTGAGATGAGAAGGCTATGTTTTGTATATATATATATGTGTGTAAAAAAATTTGTGTAACAAAGAGTTTGCCAAAATAAAAAAAGTGAAACAGAAAAATGTATAAGCAGGCATCTTAAAAATGACGTGATGCTTCAACAGAAGAACAAAAAATCCACCGATCAATAATGAACTGGCCAAAAAATCCCTAAAGCCCAATGAAGAGCTAGAGAAAAAGAGCAGCAACCTTTATGTCATCAATACTTCAAAAATAGGTATCTTACAGTATTTTTATTTTCTCAGTGTCTTTATACAGAGTATATTCATATAGTTTCCGCTGACTATTTTCACATTCTCACCACATAGTAACAAGTGCTTTGAATAAAACATTTTGAAAAAAAAAAAAAAAATCATGCACCTCTTAATAGTTTTGTTGGCCTATAAAAAAACGGGAATGTTCCAAGGCGACAAAAAAAAAAAAAAAAAATCTTTATCTGATGCCTTTGTTCCTTGTCATTTCAAGTTTCACTTTCTTATACTGTCTGACTCAGCAGATCATGCCTACGTAAGCTTTACACTGTGGAGAAAGCAACACAAAACCATACAGGGCAGGCAAGCATCTCAACATAAAGGCTCATGAGTCCACAGAGGCATTGTCCGCTAAATTAGAAAACCCCCATGAGTATAAAAATGGACTCACGCGATGTTTGCGTGTTGCTGCGGTTGTGTCCTCGGAGAAGAGGGCTGTCTTCCCCCCAAAACAGCTCTTAGTGGCTTCTTTCTTATTCATTGGGTCATGTCATCCAATAGTCTGCCCTGGTTGTGTCCTTTCCACGCGGGAATGGGCTGCTGCACATCTGTGAGGGGGAGAGGAGAGTGACAGGCAGGGCGCAGGAGGGCTGCGAGAGAACGTGCCTCCACGGTGCTGCACAACTGGCAACCGATCCTGAGATAGCAGGAGTCTGATACAAAAACACACCACAAAAGGCACTTTATAAAACGACAGTGCTTCTGTTCTAAGGAAATTCAAGTTGACAGAGAGAAAGAGTGAGAGTTCGAGAGCGTCTTCCCCCGAAAACATTCTCTTCAGTGTGAGACTAAAGCAAGAGACGTATTTTATTTATTTTTTTAACAATCAATCAAAGCACATATTTACTACTTGCGTCTCTCATGACCACCTCGATGTGTCCTCAGAGAGCGCTGATGTCCAGCCAGCTGAGAGAGCAACGAAATGTAAAAAAAAAAAAAGAAAGAAAAAAGAAAGAAAAAAGAAAACATCACACTACTAAACTCGTCACTAAAAAGTATAAAGCCAGAAAAAGCCAGTTGCGTTGCAGCGGGATTCATGTTTGGCGGGCTGCTGTGACAAAAATTAACACAGCGCCTGTAAGGGTCCGTTCCTCACATGTCTACCATGGAGCTTGGGTCATGATCGAGGCCCCTGCCCGTCTTCTTCCAGGAGCGTTCCCTCCATCCGACCCTGCCTCTCCCTGCCCCCCGCGCCTGGCCCCGCCCCCTGCTCCGCCCTCAGTCATCGTCCCCACCTCCGTAGAGGTCGGCCAGCTTCTTGAAGCGAGGGCCCCAGTCGTTGAGGTAGTCGAAGTCCTGGTCCCCTGAGCTGGAGGAGTTGAGCGAGCTGACGGAGCCGGCGGTGGAGCCGCTGCCCTCGTAGTCAAACACCAGCAGGGAGTCGTAGGGAGGTGCGGTGGGGTCGTTGTCTGCTGCTCTCAGACCCTGGACACAAAGAGACGAGAGGGAAAATAAACCACCCGTCCGGTCTCATGGTACTTCCTGTCACTTTTTCCAGGATGTTCCAGTCAAACTGGATTTGTACAACCAATGTCGTGGAGGTTGCCAATAGTCTGAGGGTGCCAGACTGTAAAAAGCTCCAATAAACTTTGTCTAATCTGGCTCACCCACCTATTAGGGTTTTAGTGTCCCATCTCGGTCTGAATGCTGCTTCAGAGCCAGACATTGAGCTGGAAACAGAGGCCAAATAAAGTATTTCCAACCGCACCCCTGCTGACAGGAATACAATTCTGGAGAGAAAACTAAATCCCTGCACGTGTCTCCGGAGAGGTTTAAAGAAAATCAATTCTGGGTGAGTGATGTTCAAAAAAAAAAAACTTCAAAACTCATAAACCCAACTCAATGATGTCCCATTAACGCCCTGTAAACACCTGCTTCACTGTCCTGCTCGTAAACACACACTGGAACATCAAAACCGTTTTTTCTTTATCCTGCTGCCTCCTACTTACATCATTAATGAAGTCTCCTATGTCTCCAGGGTGAGGCAGGCTGGGTCTGACGGGGTACTGCGACTCCGTGATCACAGGCCTCTCGTCCACCCTGCGCACTCCCGTCGGCTTGTTGATGATGTGCTCCAGGGACTCTGGCTGCTGCAGCTGGCTCAGGTCGTAGTCCTGGGTGAAGGCCACGGCAGGAAAAGTCAAGATTTAGTCAAAGGGTGAGGTTCATCGTCATCATCATCATCATCATCACCATCACCATCACCATCACCATCACCATCACCATCATCATCATCCCCATCATCATCATCATCATCATCATCATCATCATCATCATCATCATCATCATCATCATCATCATCATCACCATCATCACCACCACCACCACCACCACCACCACCACCACCACCACCACCACCACCACCACCACCACCACCACCACCACCACCACCACCGAACATTGCATTGTGGGAGAACTGAGTATATAGTACGCATGCCGTCTGCTTTGAGTTTGAATTTCTATACATTTTTCCCCCCAGTGCGAAAACGCTACACAATAAAAACAAGTCTTAGTGCGGTAAAATGAAAAGTCGCTGCATGAAGAGCACGTTGACATTCAACTGAATACTGTCAGTTATAATTAAAGCCATGATTAAAACAATTATGCTAAACAGGGACTATACAGGTGACGTCTTTGGACTAGTGAACACCCTTGCCGTCTGCTTTGAGTTTGAATTTCTATCCATTTTTCCCCCCAGTGCGAAAACGATACACAATAAAAACAAGTCTTAGTGCGGTAAAATGAAAAGTCGCTGCATGAAGAGCACGTTGACATTCAACTGAATACTGTCAGTTATAATTAAAGCCATGATTAAAACAATTATGCTAAACAGGGACTATACAGGTGACGTCTTTGGACTAGTGAACACCCTTTCTCTCCCTCCCACACACACACGCACGCACGCACACGCACACACACAGTTGTTTATGTGCAAATGATTTGGACCGGAGAGCGCTCTGGCTGTTTGATATTCACTGCAGATTTCGTCCAAACTAAATGGCACATAAAAGTGAAATGAACAGTGCTGTTAATTCAATCCATTGTATACAACTGTTGGTGTTCTGCTCAACTACATGTTGTAAATGTCATTGAAAATAAATAGAGCAGGTTGTTGACTGATCTTAACAGCCTGCAGCTGATAAATGAATCCTCAATCTGGTGCTTAAGGGGGTAAAAATATGCTTATGTGCACTGTGGCCATTTGATACTCGCATGGATTTACGATGCTCGGCGTGTGTGGGTGTTGGAAGCATAAATGCCAATTCATTAATAATACATTTCTCAATCAATCAAAGATGTTGGTACTTACAATTGTTGGGATTTTTTTTCTAGAAAATAACAATAATAGTAATAAATAAGAGTATGGAGTATGTGGTAGGCAATGCTTTCATTTTCCGCATTACTGTTAAGGTTTAATCCGTTTATCTTGGGGTTCCTGTTTTCGAAAGCAACAAGTGCGTTTTGCATACAGCTAATTTGTTACTCATCTCATTACCATTTTTTTTATAAAACTAAATGACCACTGATTTGGATTGCAGGCTCCTGAGGTACTGTACATCAATGCTCTCTTGGAGTATTAGTTTGACTTAAATCTTATTTGTTAATTGTATGTGTGATCCTTATGGGAATAATCCTTTATTATAAAATCTATTCTTTCTATAAATTCCCAACTTTTTTTTTTAGAAAAGCCTTTTATGACCTCAGTGGACACACGTTACCTGGTCCTCCTCTCCTCCTCCCTCCTCATCGTACTTCAAGATGTTGTCTCTGACATCGTCCTCAGGGTCGATCAACAAAGGCTTGGCCTGCCGCTCCTTCTCTCTGCGCTTCATCCACACCACAAACAGCAGAACCATGGCTGCAAGCAAAAGACACCATGGTGTCAACAAGGAAAACACAAATATCTAGTTTTTGAGCTGCCCTTAAATTTGAAATTGTTCATGATGAACATAAGGTACAATGATCCACTCAGGTTTATTGTCAGGATTTAACTGCTTTGATTTCCCAAAACATAATCAATTAGAGTTGTCCATCAATTGTTGTAAACCTCCTGGTTCCTCATGTCTCTAGCAAATGTTGTAAATATTAAAACAGGAACAAAATGAATTAAAAAAAGATCAGAATACCCAATAATAAATATACATTAATTAGGGTTATATTGTCAGACTCACTGAGGAGTATGATGATGCAGATGAGTATGGCTATGATGGCCCCCGTGCCCAGTCCGGCCGCTGCGACAGCCCCTGTGGCGCTGCAGTCGCCACTGTCGTCACAGGGACACACTTTGATTCTGATCATAGAGCGGTTGGACAGCGGAGGGTTCCCCGAGTCGGACACGATGATGGGGATCTCGTACACAGCCGCCTCCAGGTAAGGAATCCTAAGCCTGAGCTGAGCATAGTCACCTGGAATGTCGGGCGTGAGGTGGAGGCAGTGGATGGAAGGAGCGGAGAGTGAAGCGAGACGGAGAGATGGAGGGGAGTGAGTGGGGTGGAAAAAGACACAAAGCAGGAGGAGAAGACAACACAGGGGAAAATACGATTAGACAGTGTACTGTGGAGAGAGTACATTTGTTTTACTGCAGGGTATCATGTCATCAAATGCATAAGCACGAGGAAATGACAAATCAAATAAGAGCTGCGACCAAACAAACTGTTGACAATCATCCTGACGTGTGTGTGTGTGTGTGTGTGCGTGTGCGAGGAGGCAATGAAGATACAAGAAAATAAATGTGACAACGTGTAACCTTCAGCATCTATCACTCAGTCGAGCTAAGACACGAGGCTCGGTGGGAGAAGAAATCCAGGTATGTGATCAGATTTGTCCTCAAGACAACTGCTGTGATACATCCATCTGGGTGGAGGAGGTGACGGATGGGCTGCTCGGGGGACACGGAGATGAATGGAGCTCATTTGTCACAAACCGCCAGATCGTACGTCAGCACCCGCCTCTCCCTCACTCTGAGCTTTGGAAGACATTTTGTTCACCTTCTCCCACAGCTTACAGCCATCCATGGTTCCCCTGAGTCATGTCCACAGTTATTCTACAAAGGGGGTTCTGTTTCCTGTTTGTTTAGCTTGTGGTTCAAATTCTGTTGTGGATGCGGTAGACCTCCATATCTCCTTTAGAATTATATCTTGGGGGCAATTTTTTCTTGAAATCTAACACTTTCAAAGTTAATATATATATATATATATATATATATATACAGTATAAACAATACACAACAATGTACAGCACTTGTACTCACCGCTCAGTCTGGAAATGGTCCAGTTGCGGCGGACGCTGGACGGAAAAGAAGGCAGCTCGAAGACAAAGGGCCCAACGTTGGGGTCCGCGTCCGCGTCCGATGCCGTGATATTGATCCTGGAGTTGGGGCGCGCGCGCTCGCACACCTGGGCCTCACGGGGTATCAGCACCGGAGCGTTGTCGTTCACGTCAATCAGGTAAATCTGGAGGGTTCCCGTCCCGCTGGCCTGAGGCGAGCCTGAGGGGGGAGAGAGAGAATATAACGCTCAAGATCAAGGGAGGGGGTGCACAGGGGTCGGTTCAGGGGGAACAATGGAGTGAAGAAGCAGGATGGTGGGACCCGTGAGGCGGTGTGATAAGAAGACTGAAAACAATCCCCTCATTTCATCTCTGTGAGATTTTTTTCGGCAGATTCCTGTGCCGAAGTGAGAAAATGAGGGCAAACAGGCGTTGTGTTTACTGAGTGCGTCTGAAAGTGTCGGGGACAATACTGTATATATTTGTAGTAGTGCAGCAAACTAAAGAAAAACAGCCCGAGCAAACTGAAAGGACACATAAATGTTTCAGTCCTGAGCTCAGGCGAGAGACTCCTATTGGAGGGGACAAGGCTCACATAAAGATTGCCCTTATCTGCACTCTGCAAAGCCCACTGGGAAATGACTCAAACACTACTGCACCCACAAATACACACAACAAATTCAGGGTTGATTTTTTTTTTTTTTTTTTTTAAGGACACACCAGAAGGGAACGAATCAGGTTAGGAGACACATTTGTGATGTTTTACGCACCGTTAAAAAACCTGTAATGTGCTTTGATTACACCGCGCACACACTGTACCCCAGCTGCACTCGCACACTGACAAATTGTTGTTTTTCTGCCACTGCTTCGGTTGACGCTGTTCAACACAGTTCTGGCAATAAAAGCCTCATTGTTTTCCGAAACAGCAAAGTGAACTTGTAGTGTACACTTTTAGCGTCTCGGCTCAGAGCGATGAAAACATTTGTAATGAGGTTGAACTCCAGTGCGAGGTCAAATATTTAACTCCTGGACTAAAAATGATAGAGAATGTCGATGAGTCTCAATTTTTTATTATTGTGTCCTGAAATCATATTTTCTCAGCCAGCTTGCTGCTCTGTTTTTTTTTTTCCTCTTTCTTTCTCGGTGGATTTAAAGAAGACAGAGCTGTCGTGGTGTATTTCCATGGACCAATCACCCCCTAACAATATTTGCTTCCAAATCTGACAATCGTGTTACTATTTATTGAGGTTGCCAGGCCACTGTCAATGAAGTGTGATGAAACAACGAGCAAACAGTCCCAATGAAACGGATTAGCTGAGTTTTTGTTTGAGTGCTGCACTCTTATAATAAATAATACAGCAGGATGTTTTCTTCCAAATTTAACTGTGATTGTTGCACATTTATTCATTAATGTTTCATATCACAGAGAAATAAAATATGTTCATTTTCAGGGACTTTACGTCATCAAAGCGCTGGCACCCTGTGCCGAGCATTGTGCAGATGCAGAAAATCAGCCAAAGAAAGAATCATAAATGATAAAGATAATCTCTGATTTGAAAGTGTTTGTTCTTCCTCGGATGTGGTTCAATGTGCTGGGAAACATATGAGAAGAGATAAAATATGAAAAGGCTTATTCCCAAGAAGCAGCAGAGTTGGAGAAATACATTTGACTTTGGAAAATAAGGGGAAACAAAAATTTGATTTATTTGAATATTCTAATTAGCATCCTAGATTTAGGAAGAATTTATTTGACTGTTCTACACTTATTTTATATAATTACCTGCTACCTATTGTAAATATTATACATTATTTTATTTTATTATATATATATATATCAATAATTCATCTCTGATCCAAATTAACGTCCATTTTCTTTTATATTGTTTATGTAAAAACCAAAAAAATCCCCAGCTGATGTGTAAACTGTGTTTCCATGATGTGCATTAATCCGACAAACCTCTTTACACGTGTAAGTAAATAAACAACTTCAATATCATTAATTCAGCCTCATGGTGTGATGGTAAAAAAAAAAACGCCTTTGATCAAAGCTAACACTGATTTATCAAATACACAACAGATGAAAAAGCGCACGTGCCGCTCTGTTGAACCGACTGCAGTGATATAGAGTATTGCGGCCTTGACATTCAGCTGACAGCCCCCCGTGCACGGAGCCTGTCAGCGCGCTGGACTAAACTATTGATGCAGTGCGGCGTGGCTAGAGAGTTCACCCCAGTAGTTTATCAGTGTTGCATTTCCACTGTTTCCCATCTATCACGCAGTAACTCGGTGCATCAACTATGCAAATGTCTGCTGCCCTGGGCCCCGCGGCCCGGCATCGACCGCCTTGTCGGTTATGATTGGCCGGTTGCTTTGTTGCCTCTTACGCTTGGGTTGAGTAGAATAAGTAAAGAGAATTTCAATCAAAGGGGAATATATCCCCTTGTTGACTTTAGGCTCCAGAATCAATAGGCGGTCAACACTTTTGAGCTTAGCTTAGTTTGCCTTGGGGCAACCAATCGCTCATTCCTCACCGGAGCAAAAACTCCCTGCTCACACAAAGAGAGAGAGAGAGAGCACCTCTATTTATAAAACTCAGGTCCCTCATTGACAAAACATTTGTTCTTTCTACGTGGAAACAGGGAAACGAACGTCAGTTTATGAACAACATATTGCACTCATTCACAGTTCATCCCTAAAATAGAGAAACTGGCAGGAAACTTCAAAAAGCCTCCGTTATGTCTAATTATTGGCGCAAACTTGCGTCATCCACCACGAAGATTTAATGTGCTCATTTCCTGTCGAGATGAGGTGCACTGATATGAAAGAAACACATCCGTTGTAGAGGGAAAGTTGTCGAGTGTGAAGTGTTAGCACATCTGAACATAGTGCAAAATATTGTAAAAACACAATAACAATAGCATAACAATAATTTCAATCAATGCATTTTCTTAAATTATTATTATTTTTTTTATTCATTCTTCATCGAGACAGTGTTTGTCCTCTGTGCTGCTGACGAGACACTTACTAGGCCCTAAATGTAATAAATAAATGTTAAAATAAAAGGCTCCAACATGTATTGAATAGGAGATACTATTCTATAATCTAAATTATTATTACACACAACATAGTGAATTGATGAATTTATCTCCACCAGATCACTGAGGCCAGTGACACTTAAAGTAAAATAACCAAGGCAACTTCCACTGAGATACGTTCCATCCCTCCAGGAAACCACATCTGTGATGGAGTGGATCCAGATGTGCGACAGGTGGACTCAGCTGGTTCACCCGCAATGATACAGGGGTCATTGAAACAAGCTGCGTGTGACCACGACCGCCTACGTTTTATTTTACAAAAGACAGGCAAGAGGAGAGCACTGTCACACACACACGCACACACGCTCGAAGTCAAACACACCATGGAGAAGACGTGTCAGGGACGACTCACAACACCGCACCTCTTCAGATATCTGACAGATTACAGCTGAGAAGAGGGATTTAGGAACACATCTGTGTTCACTTTAAGCATGTTCCTTTTCTGAGGACCAGAGAGCGTGACGCTCCTCGGGCACCCTGGATGAAACCACGTCGGCAGGGACCAGAACTTAAAGAAATCAGGAGTCAGCCTCCCTAAAATGAGCCCAGAGGACCAAGCTTGAAATGAGGGGAAGCGATGCACCGGACCGTCAGACATTGAGGTCTGAGGTGCACAGATCCAGGAAAATGGATGGAGACTATATCTAGGAGGTGGATGGATGATGAGCAGTGCAATGTCTCCCAGCCTTCCACAGAGATTTACTTTGTTATTTAAGTTCCAGGTAAAGGGCTTGCTCTCCGGGGAAACTAAATTTATACTTCTCTATCCTCTTAATATTTAAATCCAAATATATCATGTAAATGTAGTATAAGCCTTAAATAAAAACAACAGTGCTCCCCTCTGTGTGTCTGTGAGTCAGCCATAGTGACGTTTTCAGCAGCTATTATTAGATCGTACGCCTCAGCGAGGGGAGAAGTGGACCTAAATTAACAAATTAACATACTCACTGATTACAAACGAAATCATTCAGAAAACTTCTGGAGTAGAATTAAATATAAAAGACTGGGTCAACTCCTTATATATGGCTGGATCGTATGTGTCAGCCACATGCTCACAAATAAAATATTTCAATAGTCAGATTTTTGACACAGGTATCGTGTTGTTAGATTTCAAGTTTAAGAAACAGTAAACTATATGCAGATAGACCTCATCGTTCTATCAAACATAATAAAGTCAAAGGAGTTGTACCAGTATAATAAAAAAAGTACTATAAGAACTGTCATTAACTACTATTTTACATTGGAAACTGTTCAATTAAACTGTAAAATGTTCTCATTGTCATTTGGTCTCTGGAATCTGACATCATAACTAGAGATGGTGTGTTTTTTTTTAAGTGCCTCTCATCATGGATGTGCAGTCAAATCATCAGGAAACACACAGTCGACACACTTACCGGACTTACCATTGTCGAATGCCAGGAACGTGGCCTCGTACACATTGTTTTTGACATACATGGACTCGCGGTCGAGCAGGGCCATGGTGGTGATCTGACCGTTGGTCCTGTTGATCTTCAGCCAGTTCGCCGGGTCAGACAGTTTCGAGTACCTGTACACACACACAAAGATAGTTAGACAGACAGTTAATTAAAACCAAATGCAAATATACACACCTACTCCAGAGATTTAACTTTGCAGCCAACTGTTACTTGAATTCCAGCAGTGAATGAACTGAACTGTTTATTTTTGGATTCAAAGTGCTCATTATCAGCTTCATTGTTCATAACCATAATAAGCAAAAGCACCCTTGAAATATTTCCGTGACACGGAGAGTGGAACATATGTTTACCCAGCCTCACATCATAGCAGCAGCAGCTCATTAGCATGAAGACCGATGAAAACCCGAAACCTTCAGCAGCGTTCCGAACAAGTCCACAGCTCTTTGTGCCCACACAACTCTCATCACCGTCACCGGTGGACGCATCACCCGAGTGCAGGATGACAGCTGCAATTACAGTCCATAAATCCCATTAACAACTATGACGAGCTTTAACATCCGACTGAGCGGAGGAAGTGCTTCTCTCTTAGTTGTAGTGAGAAATGGGCAATTATGGCAAGGCTCAGCAGCAGGTAGATGGTCAGCGTGTCAGCGTGTGATGACGGGCGGTGTATGAGTGAGAGACATGGGTGGACAGAGTGAGGAAGAGGGGGAAATCGTACAGGCGTGTTTCCGAATGTAAACACGGTGAGCAGAACATGTGATGACAGGGGAAAAGGGCTCTTAAATTAGCCAGCAGTGCGTTGGAGGCTGACATGGACTAAATGAATTCCACCTCCAACTACAGATGCAAATGTCTGCAGTGCCAAGCACTTCACAGACGCACAGGAACCCTCCTGTCTCCTATATTTACAGTTGTATGCTTAATGGTCATTGCTCTACTTTGTAACCTACATCACTTTGTTTAAAATATGGCAGCGGCAAAATGAAGGTGATAGCATCACATTTCTCCATTACATAAAGGCCATTAAAAAGGCAGAAAAAACTCGAATGAAAAACAAGGAGCAAGGGTCATACTTAGACGTAAAGTTTTTTTTTTTTTTTAGAATAATCACAATCTCATATACCCGTATATTAGTCAGTATTGCTGTCTGCTATCTCTATTTAAGTGACCTTATATATTTCGATTTCAAAACATATCCTACTATTTCATTTGCTCCCATGCTATTTCTGCAAAACATCTGACGTATGTCCAACTTTGACAACTTTTTCCAAACGCCCGCGAGGACACCTCAGGTGTGAAAAAAATATTCAGCTGAATAGGACTTTCTTTTTGCCGTCGGCAATATACAAAGAAAATATAACATTGGACCATTTAAGGGCATTCTCTGAGTTGGCATGTGAGTAAGTTGCTGCAAGCATAAACAAGGATACATTTTATCGAATATTATTTTAGGTTCAAATTAAGTAATCGAGTGAATCCAGGTTAATACTAGCATAGAACCCTGTTGGACGATAAAAAAATTGTCAAACAATCAATATAAATGACAAGATATGCAAGAATGATATCAGTCAGCGAGGCTCACTAGTAATTTGAGTTGTGGTTGCTTAGTAACGGCAGGTGCAACAGTACTGCAACCCCTCAAGTGTCATGAAAGGGGGGCCACCTTCCACACGCTTCATCTGAACGACCCCTTAATTTGCTCTTGCTGCCACTTAAATCACATCTAAAAAGGTTGGCTTCAAATCATTCTTTCATTCCTTTCCTCCTTAGGGAGAAGAAGAAAAAACCCAGAAACGTCATATACAAGCTGGCTCCTCTCCCAAGCGCTGCTTATCCACAGGCCTCTCCCTCCTCCTCGCGCGCATGCTTGTGTCTGCTCATGTGTAGCTTTGTGAGTATACGTGTGTGCATTTATTTTTTGTGTGTGTCTTTGTGTATAGATCGCACGGGGGTTCAAGTGAGGTCACCCAAGAGGGAGTAGATAGGCAGCAACAGAGACGAAGCTGTCGGAGCACGAGCTGAACCTCTGGCTGCAAGCTGCTTCTGGAGAAGACGGCAGCTCGGAGCTTCCATCAATAACACACGCGCAGGCTGACAGAGAAGAAAGTGACAGGGTCAGCAGGAGCGAGAGGATGGGAGAGATGAGAGGAAAAAAAAAGAGGAAAAGCATGGCTACGTCTCTCCAAGGGCACCGAAGCTCAGCCCATTTAGTTTGCATGACATGTCTTTTCAGGGGACGAGAACTTGAGATGTGGATATTGCCAATTCCTCTGTATAAGTATATATCAGAGTTTATATTCCACTCCCGTCCTAACAATTCAGTTACATTTCCACTGGGTTCCGCAATGGAAGAGGCCGTCTCGCTGACATTAAGAAAAAAAAAATCAATCGCTCTCATTGGCGCTGGCGATGGAGCAGAACGCCGCCGCTGGACCCCAGCGGACATGTGGGAGTTAATGTTGCGCAAGGTCGATGCAGCGATGGCATGATGCCCGCTGCGTGTCATTCCTTTTTTGAGGAAGGAGGAAAGGAGAGATCAATGAGGAGAAAACGGGAATATAAAGGGAGGAGGGCACAGTGTCCAGCTCATTACAGGGTGACCTCTTCACACCAGTCCCCAGACTACCGGGAGGAAACTAGAGCTTTGGTTGAGGGTGGAGGGGTCAGTTTGTGACAGATGACTAAAACGGCGAAGACACTTTCCAACTCTGATAGACACACAGATTGACAGAGGGGGGAAGAAAATATAACTGAAATACCTCACTGTACACAAAGTCGTTTTTAGCTTTCAAAGTAGCTTCACTTGTCCAAAATAGCCCTCCCCTCTGAATCTTCATTTGAACAGCTGGGGACACAGTGTGTGTCAGTGTGTGTCAGTGTGTATCACTTAGTGTAATCAGTGTCCTTCAACGTTGCATGCATATATAACAGAATAACATTTTATATGAATGCAGCAGGAACCGGAATGAGAAAAATTGACCTGTCAAAATGTGTATAGCACTGTTTACAACAGTACAAAGATTAAATTGGTAAAATATCAGTAAAATGAATATAATCTGTGTTATTGCCAAGACAACCGTAGTATTATTAATATTTTCATATGAACAAAAGATCATATGACTGTATATGAAAAATAGGTTTATAACATAACAAACCAAGCAGAGTCATAATCTGATCCTCTGCTTTGTGGAGCCTTTTAATATCTTCCAGCTTATTATTTTTCCACATACCAAAAATTGTTAAATTTCGTTTTATTAAATGCATGAAGATGTGTTTTTTCCGTTTTTTGGACTGTATAATTTCAAATTAAATGGCAGAGTGAAAACTTCACCTGACTGTCTGGTGGATGAAGTGGTCCGGGTCCTGGGCAGCAAACACTGTGAGCGTGGTCCCGGCCGGCACACCCTCCTCGAAGCGGATCATCTTGGGGTTGACGGGGAAGACAGGAGGCTCGTTCACATCCTGCACTGAGATGGTGACTCCCGCCGTGGACTGGAGCGAGGACTGAATGCCGCTGGCCAGGTGGACTTCGTTGGACACCACCACCGTCAGCATGAAGGCACGGTTCATCTCGAAATCCACCGGCTACAGAGAAGCCGAGGACACGAAAGGGAGGTAGGGAGAAAGAAATCAAATAGAGAGAGATGGGAGGAAAATGAGTGTCACTGATTGCAAGATTAGCGCCGACTGTGTTCCAATTTGAGAGATGACATACAATTCAGTGCAAACAATGTGAGACTAAAGCATCTGGCACTTCAGAGCAGGTGGAGACGTGGGAGATGAGGGCGTTGAATAAACAATGGATGCTTTGTGTTCACGGTCGTATCGGGAATTACCAGAGAAGCCAACCAAACAGCTCTATTTGTACCTTGACCACCGTCAGCATGCCCTCGTTGGTGATGGGGTTGGTGCGGACGGTGAAGTGTCCCGAGGGGTCGCCGCTGACGATGCGGTAGACGGCGTTCCAGTTTGGGCTGTGGGGCTGATCTCTGTCGACCACGGTCAGGTTGGTCACCACCGCGTTCACCTTGTTCTCCAGTACCTCCCCCGAAAACTGCAGAAAGAGAAAGGGGGGGGGGGTTATATTATGATACCCTTATTTACTTATATATAAAAGTCATAGTGTAAAGAACACACAATTACTTTCTAAATAATTAAAAAGTGTTAAAATACATGGTCCCTGTCACATTTAAAAAATCCTAAAAATAGATTTAGTAAATTCTTATGAAAAATGACATCAACGCAATTTTTGTGCAATCTGAACAGAGGATTTTTTTCAATCCTCTGCCTAAAAAAATAGTAACGTATTTGCAGTATTCCTTAAAAAGTAAAGCGTGAACAAAACATAGATAGTAAGAGAATAAACAGACTCATTTCCGTTGGATTTTACGCGCTATTCCGGTTTGAATGTCAGTGCTCGTTGAGCTTTCAGGACACTTCTCTTTGCGGGTAAAAAAAAAAAACTAAAACTAAAAACTCCTGTGGTGGAGATAAAACACACTCTACGCAGAGACACTTGTTCCAGGAATCCACCGCTAGTGCTAAACGCTAGCAACGCTCGCGAGATCTATTTCTCTAGGGAGACTAGAGAGCAGTCAAATGGCTGAACGCTTGCTGCAGTGCCATCTAGCGGACGGAGGCTTAAATATACAAAATAAAACAACAAACTGAAAGTCTATGTAAATCACTTTGAAAATCTAAAAAGAATCTTTACTGAATCATGTCATTAAATAGTGATAACGGTGGAGGGTGGGGAGGATAAACTTAGGTCGGTATTATTCCTGCAGTCGGCTAATGCTGAATGGCCATAAGTTGGTTCATTGAGATTGAAAATATTTGTCTGCAACATCACTTTCCCCATAATTGCGTTTATGAAAACAAACAGCTTTTCGCGTCACGCCAATAATGCTCATTACATTAAAAAGCACAAATTGAAAGTGGTGGCAATACAGGCGAGAGGAGAAATTAGAATAAGGGGTGGAAGAAAACGAAGAAAGGAGGAGACATATTTGTTTAAACGTGGATAATAGAGAATTATAGCTCACATTATGTTAATGCAGTGTCTTATTACGCACCATGTCTGCTCATATGAAACTCTTTATCTGAGCTAATGGATTTGTTCAATTAAGTGTTTCCCCATGTAATTTAGGTTCTCTGCATTCACCAAATCTTGGTCTTAATATGCAATTAGATAAGTACTGTAATTAAGGTGAGAATAATCTTTGGCTAATGATCTTCATTATATTGCAATGTGAAACAACTCCCCTCTGAACTAACTCTGGAGGAAACTTGGTGACAGCTGCACGGCCCGCAGAAGAATTTACAGTGCAATAGGATACACGTCCCTCTCTATAGGGATTTATCTGCATCCAGAGAGATGGGCACTCAAAGACATACACTTACACACAAGCACACACAGACACACACTTACACACAAACACACACACACAGACACACACAGACTAAAAGCTCTCATTGTCAGACGATAATCTGTGTTTCCTCTTGTGAAGCGTTAACTTGTTTATGGTGTGTGTCTGCCAGCTGCCGTTCACTTTAATGGCTCCATCATCGTGGGACTGAAGCCGTGTCCAAACCACCAGACTCCTCTCTCCATCCCTCCCTCCCTCCCCCCGCTCTTCCTCCTCTTCCTATCCCCTGCGGTATGACGAGGCTGATAAAGCACAGAACAAATTAAATATACACTCCCAATCTCTGTTGTGTGGGCTCCTCCATTTCATTTTCACCCCAAGCTTCGGCACAGACACCACCGCAAACCTTCCAAGCTCGTTTGGCCACACAGTCGGCCAGATAGAATATAGTTTCTCTCAGTGGTGCACACAATGGTGCTGGCTGCAGGGGAGTGCACTTCCAAAATGGCCACACTTAAAATTCAATGTGGATCCAATGGTAAGCCACCAGAGACGCAGACTGCAAGTTTCTAAAGGATTTAGTGGTTACAAAGAAGGGAGGAAAAGAAGCAAAGGAAGCAGGGAAAATTGACTTGTAATGGCACAAAAAGTGTCAGGATTACGGATTATGTCTAAATAGGGTATTATGTACTAAATGTACTGTATATGCTCTGCCTATTAAGGCATCCAATGAACAGGGATTTATTAGTGGCACATCTTAGGAAGCGTGTGAGTCTGTTCAGCAGCATTAGCTGTGAACAATTGGGCAAAGGCCTGCCCAGAGGAAGTATAGTGTCAAAAAAAACGAACTTCCTGTGGTAAAAAAAAATATTAATATCTTGCTTTTTTTTTTGACTGCTTAAAGCGAGACTGTGAAACAGGAGCTGTTCAGGGTGATATGAATGATAAATGGGACAAAAAAGGTGTCAATTGCATTTGATAATTTGAATAATTTAAAATAATTTGACTAATTTGAGATTCACAGTCACAATATAGTCGATTTAGTCTTTATGTAAGTTATCAGCTTTCTAATAAACTTGAAAAAATACATTTTCACACAACTGCAGTGTTCACTGCTGATGACTTCTGTAAACTCAGTCTGTTCAGCACATTCAACTCGACCAACAATCACATTATACTTGTTTCTGTGTATTTCACAGTCACATAAAAAAGCTTTTAAAGAGGAAACAGAGGGGAAGCAATTTATGGTATATTATGTGCTTACACCCATCATTAAATAGAGCTCCACTACTAAACTCTAATGCTGGTGATTCAGTGCACCCACTATTTGCGCTGAATGCCTGGAAAACAAGAGATTTTAGAGCAGTTGAGTGAGGACTTGACCAATCAGGGTCACAAACAAAGTTTGCACACATTTTCCAACACTGGGGTCCATAAGGTTAAGGTCAAACCGGACCAGTGAAGCTGTAAATGCAAATTTCAGTGTGCATTATATTATTTAAGATTTTGCATGCATCAGTGAAGGCACTAAACAAAAGATAACACAGGGTCAGGGACTTATGCATGACTTTTACCCCTGACTGTCTATGTTTATCCTTTTAAACGTTTGAGCCTAAGTCCAGTCAGGGGAAATCCACCGTGCTACGCAGACCCTCAATCATTTGAGGAAAAATACAATCTGTATGAAGTTGAACGGCGCAGCAGGGGAAATCTTTCTGCTTCCTCACCGAAAACAGACTCGGCAAATGAAAATGTCCCATTTTACGCGACAGAGCTACAACTCGACAAGACTGAATGGGCTGTTCTTTGCCCTCATGGGGAACGGAAAACAACACGGAATGGAAATGTCCAAAAAAGACAGACTCTTTACAGATATCAGGCTGACATTAGTCCACTCAAAAGGGCTGTTATTGCCCTAGTATAATACAGATGCAGCTGGTGGCATCAGCTTTCTCTCTCTTTTTTTTAAAATCCTTCTCGTGTTATCCTGGTATTGGGCGAACAACAGACAACTGGGTTGCACGTCAAGAGGAGTGTGACACACTCATATGGCAAAGTTTGATTAGCACGATTGCGGCAAGTCTCACTTTCTTTTTGTTTTTCACGTCATAATGATGAACATATCACTCACATAACACACTCAGATCCATGTGGTGAAATGAATAAAACATTCGCCACATTTTTTTTTCTTCTTTAAATTAGATGAAGTATATCGGGTTGGTTTACACCCCCACAAGCAAATTCACTTCATTAGAGCGCACAAGTTTTCTATCTGCCTCCCGTAAAGTGCGATACATTTTGTTATACACAAATAATTACTGAACTACTCCAAGTTTTTTTTTTTCTTTTTTTGCCATGGAGTGGGAAGCAAAACACAAAAGTAGAGGCCAACAAAGCAGCAGAAAAAGAAGCATCTGGTTGAGAACAATTTTCCTGCCATGAAATTGTGTGTTTTTGTCTGCTTGATGTTAATTAGATACAAAAACAAAGTATTTATATACTTTTACACAATGCCACCTTTGAGTCACATTGAAATCAGCAAGAGGCAGTGTGTGTGCGCGTGTGTGTGAAAGTGTGCGTCAGTGTAAACTGCTCTTTCACTGACAAGCTCAAGAAATGTTTTTTTCACTTTTCACTGCTACATGATTGTGTATGTGTATGCGTCAGCTGCAGCGAGGCATGTCCGTTTGTGTCTGGCAGGAGGACTCTGGTCCAAAGCATCTCCCCGGCGACGGGCAGTGATGGAGCCAGCTCTGCCCCTGACAGCTGGGGAGATCTTATCAGAGGAATGCGGCTGGAGTCGTGCTCGCGTGCACGCCGCTGATGACGGCCTTCACCGAAGGAGACGGGGGTCACAGTGTGTGACGCCGACAACGCTCTCTCTCTCTGGAAATCTCCAGAAATGCGAGCGCTCAACATAAAGAGACGCTACAATCCAGTCCAGGCCTGTCAGGCCGTGGTCAACGTTAAATTCTCCTCCATGACCAGGCTGAGAATAGGGATTTACAGCTACATATGTAGGAAGATAAAGAAATGCAGGCACATATAAAAAGCATTTACTTTTTACGTTTTTTTTTTAAATCAGTAACCTCTCACTGTCAAACAAACAACTCTTTTCTAACCGCATCACTTCAGAAACATGCGCCAGCTGAGGCCAGCTGTGGCCTGGCCTGGCATCAGGGATTGTGGCCAAATGCCTGCAGACAAACCCTGGCCACCAGAGGCCTCTGCTGGCAGTGAAAACACAGAGCGGTGGGTGGGAGAATGAGTTTTTCACACCTCCACCGCACACTTTCAGTCACAGTTCCTTGTTCTGTCTCTCCATAGGTGCTACACATATCTGCCCTCACGTCTACGTCTTTGTTGTAATCGCATTTGTGATACATAAAAGCTGCTGGAAGATTGTCGACCGTCAGAGAACATGTTTTCTATTAATATCTGAGAGCGATCGTTAACTTAAGTGGTTGAGTAATCTGTTCTACTTAAGAACAGGAAATTGTCAGGTACAGTTATATATGAATCATAAAAACAGATACATGATCCAGCCCTGTCTGGTTTGACCCCAGGCTTCTATGTATAGGCATATGAGTGATATGATATAGTATATTAATCATTCAGGCCTGAGGGGGGCTACATTTTAATTTGCTTCAAAAGAGAGGCCCTTGTCAGTGTTTATCTTAAATCCTATTTTTAGATAACAACAACCGACAACCTAAAACAATATATTAATGCAAAAAAGAACAATGTGGGGAAAATAGAGCTGCAATTAAATAAATAACAAAGTGAACCAGGAACGGGCTTTTGATTTAATGGAAAAAACAAACAAATCCCTCACCGTGAAATAGTGCCATTGGCCTCTGTTTAAAGTCGAAAGGTGACTTGGGACAGAAAAAGTCTCTTTTTAATAGAATATTCGTATTTTTTTTATAGATATAACGACATTATTTTTAGACAATAAATCTCATGAGAAGAATTAAAAAAAAAAAAAAACCCTACTTGAGCAAAAAGAAATACATAACTCCCCCTTTCTCCTCATTTTCATTCATACCCAGAGCAATAAAAATACATGAATGAGACTCACCGTTCTGACTGTCAGCTCCGGTGGATTGTCATTGATGTCGGTGATGGAGATTAGGGCTGTGGCTGTGTTGGACAAGCCAAAGTTCAGGTTGCCCTCCATGTCTGTGGCCTGGACAATGATGGTGTACTGGGCCACTTTCTGTAAAAAGAGAAAAAAAATCAACAAATAATAATTGTATCCAGGTTAAAAGAGGCACAGTGAATAATCAAAAAAAAAAAAAAAAAAAAAAAAAATATATATATATATATATATCAATGCATATATAAATGAAACACCCAGCCTTGCAGAAACAACTTCCTTTTTTTTCTCCAAAGTTACTCACAACCAAACAAGTGGAGTCTGTCATAGCACCTGATTTGTTCAATAATGGATGAAGTCAACTGCACACACACACACTCATGCAAAGTTGCAGAGGGAGCAATGTGTTGGTAAAAGGCCCATCCATTATTGCCTAAAAGTCTCTCTGCAGACCCGCATCATCACTCATTTTAATGGAGCTACCGCCACGTAAAGATGTGGCAGCGTGCTGCAGGAAATACTGGGAGGTGAACAGGCATATTTAGTCCAACACACACCCACACACACACCTCAGGAGTGTCGTGTAGCGCACTTTGCAAAATTACAGTGCGATGACGAGACACACCAGAAACACATTAGTCTTTGTTTGGACACGACCGAATGAAATGGAGACACACAAGTGAAGCCACGTTTCCACCGTCATGACACCATCTACTGGAAGCACAGAGTGTCCTTCGCCTCACCACTGGAGACCAGTTGTGTGAGTGTGCGGGTGTGTGTGTGAATGTATTTCCGTCCTGACAGTACAAGCCTCTCTACACTGTGGTCTCCTCCTCCTTCTATTCATCCATTTGGCTCCAGTCTCCCCTGTCTCGGAGAAAGGCGAAGGAGTGAGAAAGACGGGGAGTCAAGGACAGGCCAGCGGCCGGCACCCAGGGCCTGCTGCTTTGTTTAACACCCACAATGCATCCTGTCCACAGCCTAATGTTCCTTTGTTTTTTCAGTTTCATCAAAATCACCACAGGGTCACACTTCCTAATGCCTTGAGGGCCCAGTGGCAATGACGGCGGCCTGGAGGAAGGGGAACCAACCCAGCCGATGGCTTGTAGAAATGCACGGGGCAGTGGTTGCGTCATGTCTTTTTGTGATTTTTTTTGGTTTCTTCCCCCTGCGGTTTATCTCATGCTCTTTGTTAAATTCCATTCTGTGCCTCTTTTGATCTCGCTATCTGTCTCATCACATCTCGGTTGCTCTGTGTTCTACGCCCGTCTGTTCTCTATCAGTCTATCGCTCTGCCACTCTCTATCTTTCCTTATATCTGCTCCCACTGTTTTATTTTTTATTTTTTATTTTTGTTTTACTCGTGAAAGATTGCAGCTGATTGTTCAGTCAAACCACTAATGCCGGTTAAAAACATGCGTCTGGAGTCATCTCACATCTCCCCAAGTCACCATGAAGAGTGCAGACATGTTAATCTGCACCAAACCGGTGCTATTAATGAAAACTCAATATTGGCTGCCCTTTATTAGACTCATAATGAAATATCAATACCATCTCTCCTCACAGAGCGCCTCAGTAAATAAAGCCTTGCACGGATGTGTCTCTCCACAGGCTCATTTAGATCCGGTCACATACATCAATTCCAGGAAATAGCACCAGATGGCTGCACGGAGCAAATGGGCTCCAGCGGTGATGGGTGCCTGCTTTCTTTGGTCAGGTGAGGAGAGATGAGTGAGGCGCCACCAGCAGGTGGCGCTGTCACACAGTCCTCTCCGGCAGGGCTGGATCACTCATGTGGGGGCAGTTGCGAGGTTTATGGCCCTTGTGGTGCTTCACATGCACGGCCGCTAATGCTCCATTGAGTGGTAACAGGTGGGGCACTCATGCTCGTACACACACCAGGTACACATGCGCGCCCCCCCACACACACACACACACACTGTGCAGTTCAAGCGTGGCCATCCGAACAAGCCAGTAAAGGGCTCTCTAATGAGTCCTATAGAAGCGCTGAACAGAAAATCTCTCGCTTAGATTAGAGCCTGGCAGGAAATACGGCTTCTTGTCCGCGGACCAACAGCCCAGACTGCCCCACAGGCCTCGTGGACTTAATCTGCAGAAGCTGAAAGCCATCGGAGGCGACAGAAACACCTGTACGCACAGCTCCGCCAGCAATAAAAAGCCAATCCCCCCCTTCTTCTTTTTTTTCACAACGCACAAATTAGGCAGTTTACCATCCGGTAGGAAGAAACAGGGAAATGGCTTCGGCCGTATCGATATTTGTGACTCAACTTGTCGAGCCAAGCGGCAGGCGGGAGGGGGTTTGAAAAAAAAAAAAAGAAGAAGAAGAATAAAAAAAAAAAACACCTAGGTGTTCACGGTTTGTAAGCAAATGGACTGGTGCTCCGGAGAGACTTTATTAGCAAGAACCCAGTAAAGGAAAACGATGGTCACAGCTGGCAAAGCGATGTCGAACAAGGAAATGGAAGGAGAGTGTTTTTTTTTTTCTTTCTCGCAACACAAGTACAGTGGTGAATTAATTATACTGGAGCTGAGGGTGCGTTCTCACAGGCCCACTCGCAACACCACCAGGCTACGGAGGGAGACTCGACACTTTATTTGTGTTGTTTGTGGATTGCGTTCCGGTCTGCCGGGCTCCTACCGGCCACACTCATTAGCCTGTCACTTACAATCTGTCTCAGACGGCCTGAGCCTCTCTCTCTCTCTCGCTCGCTCACTCTCACACTCGCTCGCCCGCTCCCCCTCGGTGATTCTCAGAGTCACTGACCCCCCCCCCCCCCCCCCCCCCCCCCCCCCCCCCCACCCCCCCATNGCCCCCCCCCCCCCCCCCGGCAACAGCTCCACTTCAATTCAGCTGAGATCACTTCAGTGAAATTTACTGGATTTGATTCGACACCATTCAATTTCGTTTCATTAGGGTTCGAGTTTAGCTCAATTCCGTTTCATTTATTTTCCTTTCAGTTGGGATCATTTACACGTCCGAAGAGAAACTGCGATGCTGCCCGGGCTCCAAAGAACGGCCACTGATTCGATTGTTAAATACATTACACAGTCACACAGTAGTTTTTACTACGTTCATATCTTGTCTCATTATATTAGTCACAAAAATATGCAGAGAAGCTTTTTTTTTGTGTGTGTGTGAGTGTGCCTGTCTTCATCACCTACTCTTTTTGCTCGGGTTGGGGGGACGGGGGGCCTAACAGCTCGTAACTGGTTTGAAGACAACAAATGCAAACTCAATGCAAACAGCACACCGATCTATGCAAGCTTTGGTCGGGTTCCAATTCCACACATATTCACTCAGAAGGTAAATCTGTACGATATATAAACTCTGAATCCGCCTGATGAGCTACGCCTCCATGTACGCGCAAACAGCTCAGCACGCTGGATAAATAAAGGCCGTGAGTCACCGAAGAAAATAGAGCTGCTAGAATGACGCGCAGAGACTGGTAAATCGTCCAGCGCAGAATTGCGACACAATGTCCGGGATATGATGAAGCAAATAAGAGAAAAGTGAACCTGTTGCCAGACTTGCAGGATCCAGGGTTTCACAAAGCACAGAAAGCAAAGGGCACTTTTATACCGCCAGCAAATCATGTCAGGAGTCACCTCCCTCTTTTCAAAAAAGCAAAAACAAAGGAGATAATTCTGTCAGAGATCCCTGTAAAAGGTCACTGAATCCAGCCTCAGAAAAAACAACAATCTCATTGAAATGAAATAAAAAGTCAGCGAAGGATGTCCATAAATACACGGTGCAAGCGAGATTGTACAATATGGTGCAATTACTCAAATGTAAGCAGACGTGAGTGTGAGTCTTATTTCTACATTTTAAGAAATAAATCTGAATAAATTTGAAGGTAGTTGGACTGACAAATGCATCAATATCAGTCATGGCACTACCAAGATGTCAAAAAAAGGCCAAAATGTAGAAACAGAGATATCACCAGTAATATCCAATTTATATATATATATATATAAAAAAAGACACACCAGTCTGGTTTAAAAGGGAACTCTTAACAAATTTGGGGGTAACTTATCCCCAGATAAATATCTAACAATATCATACCTGGAAAATGTAAAATAGATAAAAGCACAGACTTTCAAATAAGGTTGCAAATATTTATATTTATGATATTAATATTCATTCAATGGCTCCTGGACCTCGGCTTTAAAGGCGGCGACTTAACATAACTCGGCATCTCAGAGGCGATAAAGCCCCAGGCCCATTTCGGATGCCTGCTCTCATGCCTGTATCCCCAGTCAGGTTTTAGAGAACCTAATAGAGCCAGGCTGCCGGCACTCATGTCCTTGAGGCAGTCCAGGCGATGTCCTAATCGAGGACGAGACAGTCCAACATCGAGGCTGGCAACAGCCGGGCGCCAGCCCACACCAGTCACGCCACACCAGACCATTCCAACACTGGGGCTCCTGGGAGCCGGAGACAGCCTGGGGTAATGAAAGACAACAGCTCTGCTGCCAGTGGAGCCCCTGCCATGGATGGCGGGCACAGAGGGGGAGGGAGGGGGGGGGGGGCATCCACGCCAGCTGTGGCACCCTGACACCTCACTCCCTCTCTCTGCTACCTGCTGCATGCCAGACGTACTTCCTTTGAAATGTACCTTTTTTCCCAGTAGATTCATCCATTTTAAGCACAACATGCACCAATTAGTTACAATATTGAAATCGGCAACTGCCTTTAATATGGATGTGCGATGCACACGCAAATAAACAAACACACAACCATATGCACCTAAACATTCACACTTACCTGCAGCCCTAAATTGAAATGATCACCGATATCCCCTTACACGCAGCTCAGCAGTAATAACCAAAACATCAGCCATAGCCACACACAAATGATCAAGTGGTAATTGCGTCAAACACACACGCGTGTAGCGCTTGTCGCAGCTTGTTAGCCTGCAGGATGGAGGGTTCAGAGGCATGCGGGGTCAAAGGAGGAGAGGTGTGTTGTGGGTGGAGCGTGACGGAGAATAATTGGTATTCAGCGGTGTCAGAGGTTAGTGATACTGGGCCGACCTCCAGCTACCCCCAGGTCGGCTCAACACGAGAGAACCTGCCTCACCCCTTAATTAGCACATGAATATTCCAATTAGAGGCGGTGGATGTGGATTAGCTAAAGACAAATGTACAGTGTGTGCTGCAAAAGGTGTGCTCTGGTTATTCGGAGGAGTATTCATATTCATACTTTTGGGAAGATACTACTGTGGGACATCTGGGATCAGATTTATCTCCCTCGCTCTGCTCTGCTGGGACCACGGCAGCAGGGGCGTGCGTGCGTGTGTGTGTGTGTGTGTGTATGCAAACACGTGCCCGCGTGTTTTCTATGTTTATGTTGATGACCTTGACAGCAGGTGGGTGAACTCCCAGGTGTGTCCCAGTTTTAGTGGGAGGATCAGAGGCAGGTGGAGCTGAGCCGGGCTTGATGTGTCCCGATTAATGAGCTTTCCACTCACACACACATCAGCTGCTACCGCCGCCGCCCGGGCCGAGTTGGAAACAGGGACACAGAGCTGGCCCGCGTTCACTGGACTCATTTATATTGTCACACAAATGTATCGGGCTATCATGCCATGCCGAGCTCTCTATAAAATGTGGATAAGCAACGAGCGTTGATGTATTGCGTTATCAAAAGCCTGGTTTGGTTTTTGAGATTTTGAACTGTAATTATTTTCCAAATACGCTTGCCTTACTCTTGATAAAATCCCCTTTTAATTTCCATAGTGTTGACTGGTGGGCTTAAGTGCTGAGAGGGACCAGCGGGACTGCTCGGAATATAAACATTATGAGACACATTCATTGGTGCTTTTATGTGGGCACTAAAATCAGCCAATTAAATTATGAGGCTGAGGATTATCCTCATAATGACAGCATATGAATTTGAATGATTTCCTGATTTTGCCAGTTGTATTAATTGTTTTTTCTTTATCTTGCAATCGAGGGTAAATAAGGCAACATTTGTGCGGGTGTGTGTGTGTGCGCGTCTGCAAAATATGAGACAGAGAGAGAGAAAGAGAGAAAGGCAACAGGATGGCCAATTTACCATGATGCCATTTAACACCAATGCCCACGGTCATCATCAGTTTGCGATACACAAAAGTCACCCATGCATCATTAGTGGAATAGGATGGAAAATGGAGCAGGGACAGGGTGTGCGGTGTTGGTGCTGTTGTGTGTGTGTGTGTGTGTGTGTGTGTGTGTGTGGGCGAAACAACCACAGCAAGCGACAGACAAACCAAAACAAAAGGGATAAAGCTCCCGCAACCTCATCAGCAGAGATGTGCCAGGGTCGCACGGACATTATAGCGTCTATATCTGAAAAATGTTTTAGATAGTTACTAATTATGGGATATTTTTTATATCCAATTCTTAGCATTGCATATACAGAATAACTAAAATACTATATACGGAAATGGCATTTACTATGCAGTGTATGCCTTTAAAGAGTGTCCAGTGAATCTAATTTAAATAAGTATACTTGATGTGGATTTTGAGTATGAGGATTTTTTGTACTATAATAAAAAGGACAGACCAGATAAAGAAGAACACACTGCAGCTGCTCACCAGTACAGCAACTGACCTGTATTTGACCGTTTCGACATCTCTGTGACTAGAAGAGACACAAGCTGGTGTGAAGCACCACTTGGCCGTGTGTGTGGGTGACTAGATGTGTTGCAAGGTAATCCCTGCAGAGAGGCTCTGTGAAATAACAAACGACAGAGCCCAATGGTTGGTTTGTTTTCAACTTTGTTGCTGAGTGGATGGGGAAAAAGGAGGGAGCAACGTTGGCAGCTGGCAACCAGAAAGAAGTCAAGTTGGAAAAAAAAAACAAAGTCAGTGTGACAGAAGATCTTTGAAAATATTCTTTCTTATTCTGAGCTAAGTTTAGTACAAAGACTGGAAACAGCTTGGTTTCTGTAGCATGCCTGGTTTGGAGTGTGGCTATCACATCCTGATAAAAGCGTTAAAATTCCCCTCTGGAAATAAAACATAAAAAAAAGGCTAAAAATACCTCTGCTTTGGCCTAATGCCAAAAGTAGCACTTCACCATTGAATCTCATTGAATAAATGTCATGCTGTTGCTGGGTGGGCACTGGAGATGAGATGCATGGGGAGAGAGAGAGAGCGATACACTGACACAGCACATACGGTGGAAACTGACCTCTCTGTCCAGGCCGGCTGCCACTGTCACTATGTCTCCGGTCTCACTGTTGATGGTGAACATGTTGGGGATGGGGCTGTGGGGCGACTGAGACAGGATGCGGTAGCGCACCATGCCGTTGGCCGTGGTGGAGTCGTCCGAATCGTTGGCTCTCACCTGCATCACTGACGAGCCTGTGGAGAGAAAATGACTTTGTTACGTCGAGTCGGAGCAGGGGTGGAATCATCTGAAATGAGCAGGGTCAAAGGTCACAGAAGGTAAAGCTGCGACAAAACAAAAATAAGCAGAGCAGAAAAACAAGCAGGCCACATTCATTAAAACACGATGTGCTTTTCAAGGTCCGGCATACTGAAGGCTTCTTGCAAAGCCCATTAGTGTTAATGAATGTGTAGAAAATATCAAAGAGAAGAAAGCAGACTCGGGGAGGAAACGTGGACGACCAAAAAAAAAAACCCAATTTATTGGAAAGAAGTCAATCAGGCATTTGCAATTTGCTGAGACACTCTCTGTCCTCCAGGAGGCAACTTTTAGAGCGAGAGCTATTAGAGAGCACCGGGCGCAAAAAGCACAAACAATATTTGTCAAATGAGGCTGCGCAGTGTTTTTTGTTCTCCGTCTGTAGCCAAGCTGGAAGGACAAAGTTTCCCATCTCCGCAGAGTCCATTTGGTAATGAGCAGCACCGGGTCTCTTCTGCCATTTCCACCATCCATTATTTCAGCCTTCAGTGGCACCGCGGCTGCCCTTAATGCTCCCATGCTCTCTCGCTATTTGTCTTGGAATCACAGATAAACACACTGCCATTTGAGTCAGGCGGCGCACACACGGTGAGTGTGTGTGCGAGGGTAAAAAAAAAAGGGTACGCATCCCCCTTGCGTTCGTGTCCACGTACGTGTGTGTGTGTGTGTGTGTGTGCATCTGTATGCATGTGCTGGTGTGGGTCCCTGCAGCACGCGTCAGGGTGACGGGCCCCGTGTCCCCGCATCTTTCCCCCGGGCAGGATTATTGATTGGCACGGGTTCGTCAGCTGGACTCACAAAATGCGATCAGGCAATTAGGAGCACTTTGCGCTGGGAAAGTGGCGAGATTATACTAGGCCCCTCTCGCAGGCTTCTGTGGAAATGTCACTTTCCATCAGGCAGCCATTTACAGGCCGCCCGCCGCCGAGAGAATAAGACTGTCAAGTCGCAGGAGGTGGAGGGGGACGGCACGCAGGGAGGAGACGGCTTGGACGAGAAAGGTGCAGCCCTTAAAAGGAGGGAGATGAAGACGTGTATAGAGGGATCATTCCAATGCCTATGTGTAAGATGGCATTGTCTAAATTAATTAGAAACCACGACTTTTGTATGGTTTCTGGTGGGTAGTAAAAAGCTAGTTGCCTTGCTGATAGCGGGCCCAGGGAAAGAAGCACATGCATCAGCACTCTTGTCACCACAGTTGGCAGCGTGGTGGGTGGCGGGTGCCATGCTGAGGAGGCACTAAACCGGCAATGCTCAATTATCACATCAACCCAAGAAAAAGTGGTCAGCACAAAACACACGGCTGGTATCTTCTGGAGTGCAGCGCCAACAGCGTTCTAATCATCGATGAGTGTAAATAAAGGTAAATAATTTGGGGTGAAGCAGGAGAGGGGGCGGGGATCTTGGAAGATTTGTTCGTCCCCTGTGGGTCTATGCAGCTACAGGTGTCTCCATTCCCCGTAATTGGTTCTCGATGGCCCCATCATTCCTGTGACAGCCCGCGCGGACAGGATAATTGGAGCCTGGAAATTTTTCTATTTCAAACTTCATTAAGTTTCAAAGCGGGATTTGTCACTTGGTTCGTGCAAAAGGGAAAGGAAAAAAGGGATCCAGGGTAAGACGGGAAGAAGGGAAACAAAGTGCCGCCGTTCCGCCTAGGACGGCCACAAAATATAATCGACCCTTCCCGGGTCCCGGGAAATGGTTGATTAGAGTGTGACGGTGATGATGAATCACGTGTTGGTCCGAGGAGCGTTCGGTAATATGATGACGGCGCGCTTTTAGATGCAGAGCGAGATAGTCACGCCTGAAAGGGTTAATCTCTGAGCCTGTTTAATTCCTCTTTAATTTGAACACTAATTCCAAAACCCTAATTGCTTTTTCCGCCAAAAATCGCTGGAGCCAAAAATTCAAGTGGCTGGACGTTTTTTGCTCACGTGACCAGAGGTCGCTCTCGAGGTCCATCTCCTGCTTCCTAAACATTAGTCAACCGGAATTAAAATCCCCCCAATTAAGGAATAAGGAATGGAGGAAAAAAAACGACGGATATAAATGGGTGGACAGATCGAGAACGAGGCAAACGGAGATGCAAAGATAGGAAGGCGAGAGGGGGGGGAGTGCATGGGAGAGAAGAAGGTTAAGATAATAATGCAGGTGAGATGGTTTATAAAGAGAGCTAATAGCAAAGGTACAAGGAGAAGTCCAATTAAGGAGGGAATGGAGGAAAAAAAAACGACGGATATAAATGGGTGGACAGATCGAGAACGAGGCAAACGGAGATGCAAAGATAGGAAGGCGAGAGGGGGGGGAGTGCATGGGAGAGAAGAAGGTTAAGATAATAATGCAGGTGAGATGGTTTATAAAGAGAGCTAATAGCAAAGGTACAAGGAGAAGTCCTGACGTGAGCGGGCAGGGGATGGATGGTGTGACTATAAGAGGATAATAACTCTTATAATCAGAGAGAGAGAGACAGAGAGAGAGAGACAGAGAGAGAGAGAGAGAGAGAGAG